>JABVXU010000063.1:0-199264 GCA_013365365.1 Cruorifilaria tuberocauda
TCTTTCAACATCCCTGTATGCAATCTCCCATGCAAATCTGTCCATTGGTATTTCCAACAAGTCAATACAACGCTCAAAACAGCGAATTGAGTCTAATCCAAAGTTCAAAACAAATTTAATGTCAGTGATTCCCGAAGGCAAAAAAAGTCACGACAATTACCACATTGTATTACTGTTTCTTTATTTTTTTTATTTTTGAACAAGAATGGTTTGATTTATTTAAACTTCAACAGCAGCTCTCACTGATTTGAGGATATTTTAAGATTCCGAGTCAATCCATCAACTAATAGATTTCAGATTTGAATTAAAAAACTCACATCGATCTAAATCATAGGCCTTTACAGTGATCACATCTTCGTTGATTTCAACATTTTCTGTAACTCGAGCTTCGTAACGGGTTTGCTCGAAGTATGGAGCATTGTCATTGATATCAGCCACAAAAATTTGTACCTTAACGATATCTGAAATAAGAAGGATTGGAACTGAATTGAGATTTTCTCCGTTCAGTCTATATTTCTGTTTATGGAATTTTTTTCGAAATTTTGGGATTTAATTTATATTTCTCGTATTTATGAAATTTGAAAATGAATGAGTTGAAGATAAGAGTATCAAAGAAGTTAGAGATAAACAAAGAAGTAAACATGAAGAATGGATGAAATCGCCTGAGTGATAGAATTTCAAACATTTTAATTAAGATACTGTCTTTCTAAAATTTTTCAATAGATAATAAGACCGTAAACAAACCCTAAGCATCTCATCAATTTTTAAAACTTCAGCTAAACATTTCTATGAATTGCTTTAATCAGTTGAACACTGAGAGAAGAGAATGATAAGTATTGATTACGATTGTATCACCTCTATTCGGTCCCGAAGCGCCAGGTAAACTTGATGGGATATTATCACGAGCTTCAACATCAAAAATGAACGAATCATTTTTTTCACGATCAAAAATCTCAAGTGGAAATATTCCACCAGTTAGTTCATCGATCCGGAACAATCCGGCTGCTCCGTTATCACCATCACTAATAATACGATAACGTACTTCCGATTGTGGACCTGGTGAATCAGCATCTTCCGCTTTAACCACCGTTATAGGATTATCATCATGTCTGTAATGAAAAGAAAACTGGAAAATACTGATAAAATCTCTCCATATCAGAAACAGATGTAATTTATGTAAAGTAAATAAGTTTTGCTAAAATAAACAAATTACTTAGTGAGGAATTCTGTTGGTGTTTGTTCTTCTTCGATGGTACCCGTGAATAAATCAACAGTGAAACGTGGAACTGCGTCATTCTTGTCACGTACTATAACATGGAACTGCTTATCAGATGTTATCAAACTACGCATGTCCTGTAATGAACACTTTTTTTGACAAATGAATATCAAATTAATACGTAAAATTTAAATTCGAATTTTGAAGGAAAAATTTCGAAAGTAGACAATAGGTGCTGACTGAAAAGAATATAATTGAAAATTTTATCTGAAAATAAATTGATGTCACGTCGTGCAAGGTTGATTAATTCTTCAATCATTTCAATTTCAATTCATTTAAAATTGAATTTACCATAGCTGTTATGGTTAGCGTGTAGTTCTGCTGTTGCTCATAATCTAATCCAACCATATTCCTAACAACAACCCAATCTTGACCATTCGTTTTCTCCAAAAATTCACGAAAATGCATATCGTGATTGGTACCACGACTCACACCATTTGCCATCCTGCAAGAAATTCAATTTGAAATTTTTAAAGAATGAAATTTGACGAGGTGAAAAATTTTAATAACTATCGATTGATTATGGAGTAATTACCTGATTTATGAAATCAAACAGGTATTTACTCCGTTTGCAATTTTTCCTTTTTTTAATGATTTAAAATCTTTCTGACATTTTCTTCGTATTCATTCATTTCAATGATTCGATGGTTAAATGATAAATTCATTTTAATTGAAAAAGACCGAAACATGATCACTCTACAATCAATCGATAGTTTAAAATTTTTCAAGCGATCTCGTTTGATTCTGAAATGATCGTATTTGAGGAACCAAAAGGTTCCTTATCAGTTAACAATTATTATCGCTCTAATCTGATTTCCAAGAAAGAAAAAGAGCGAATGGTTGGCATTCTGAAATAAATGCATGATTACTTATTAATGGAAATATGAATTTATCTAATAGCAAAACCGTACGGACTAACAAAGCAGACTGAACAGAGAGGTATCGATAGTTATCATGAAACTATCAATTAAGTCAAAGGAGAATTGAATAGAAGTAAACTAACTTATAGGAAATTGGACTCTTCAGGCTATCTCCCGGAATGGCCAAACAACGAAAAAGCACTGAATTAATCTGAAAAATATTATAAAACTATAAAAGTTGAAAGTAAATATGTATAAAATAGAATTATTTGAGGGAAGATATAAGTAATATTTTAAACAATCATTTCCCTTTCAATCATATCATTTCAATATATCAATTAATTTATCATTTCAGTATCACAGTTAATTAATCATTTCAGAAGTTTCCGGTGTTTTCAAATGCTTCCCCGAATGATAATATGATAAATTCCATTTCACTAACCGGAATATCTTCATCCACTGTGATAATCGCTTTACATTCATCATTTGTTTGCCATTGTGGCGCACTTTGTTGCTTTTCATGGATATTTACGACAACTTGCACCGCACTTCGTTGCGCAAATGGTTTTCCATTGTCACTTGCCACAACGTTGAAAACAAAACGATCTTTCTGGAGAGAAAAATTCGAAAAAAAAAATTTTACAAAAAAATTTGAAAATATTTCTTCGAAAAAATTATAAATTAAAAGGAAAAAAAAAAGCCAACAGAAACATTTTTCAAATTAAATGCCAAAACAAAAATTTCTTCCCAATCTTCACTCTCTGATTGATTAAAATTTAAATTTTGATAATTTAGTAAAACTAACATATGGCGGAATTTGGCTGGCTAATGTGATTTCACCACTATTTTCATTGATTATTTGAAAAAATTTGAAATCTCTATTATGTTCCTTTCCAGCTAACGTTTCTTGAGCTAACGTGTAAGTCACACGTGCATTTTGTGGTGCATCCGCGTCATCCGCAAAGACAGTTAACACCGAATAGCTAAAATTTTCAACCAGGCGAGAGCTGATAATGATTTGAAAAATCTTCCACGAAATGGTATCAGGTGCTAGTCTATTATCAAATACGTAAGAATTACTTATTACTTAATGAAATATGAAAAAATTTACATTTTGCAAGTTTTCCAATCTAAAGTAAATTCATAAGATTTAAGAATAAATTATCCGAGATTCCTGGGATTTCCGAGATTTCCAAGCTTCAGGATAGGAAAAAGAGCTAAAGTACTGCATGCAATTGGAAATTTGATGGAAATTTAGATTATTTACACTGATAGATTGTAAATTTATGCTTTTACAACAAATGCATTCAAAATATTTCGGGAATCAATCAATAGATCTATTTGCAACTATCACGTAATCTTTAATTTCAACAACAATTATATCGTTCCTCTGATACGTTAGCATTTACGTATTCCCATTGATTTTTTCATGAGTAAATAAATTAATGAATTTAATAAAAATCATACTTGATTATATAATTTAATAATTAATTAATGAAATTAACGAATATTTGAACAAAGAATGTTAATAAACTTTGTAGAAAAATTAAGATTTGAACTTACCCAACATCAACATTCCTTGAAATCGAAGTCTCATAAAACGCTCGATCGAACTGTGGCGCATTATCGTTTACATCAAGAACTTGTACAGTGAATTGACAGAAGCCAATCAACGGCCTTTCACCCTTATCCGTCGCCTAAAATTACTTTTCTTTCAGCTAACATTCGAGAAATGGCTCGGGTTATCGCAAAAGATAATATGGTATAGTCTTGAGTTGAGTTGTTTAGTACGATACTTATCACCTTTTTTACTTTTTATCACATATATCACTATCAGTGATTATCATTATCACTTATCACATAAAATTATTCGCAATCTTTGTTGTATGATCATATCTCTAGCTAGGCACTAGATATTTTTTCAAATTCTCCGATATGTGGTTTTTATTTGGCATGATTCCAACTGTACAGTTATCTACAAAACCGTTCATCTGTAATTCTTCAAATCAAACATTTCAAAATTCTCACTGAGAAACGAAAACGATTTACTTTAACTGTAACTTCTTCTAGCGCTTTTTGTTCACGATCAAAGCGTACGAATGGTGATGGTCGTAGTTCTCCGGTTTCGAAGTTTATAATGAACGGTTTACGTGATTCAGATTGTGAGTAATATAACGAATAAACAATTTCACCATTTGGTGGTGAATCTTCATCAGTTGCCACTACCTGAATGTATGATTCATACTTTGATTTCTATTACTTTATCTACCGAAATACTAAAATTTAGACTGTTGAAAAATCTTAATTACTACTGATTATTAATAATGATTATTTCTGATACTAATTTTAATACTGATTAAGAGAAAAAGTTAGAAGATATATTATCTTACTTTCATTCTCTTAGATTCTCGCTAACTGCAAAACGTTTGAAATATTAACCTTTAAAATTACAGGTGCATTAGTCTTATAATCACCTTCCTCAATTTTAGCAATACTGCTATAGGTATCACAATTGTGAAATTCTGGTTTGTTATTGTTTACATCAGCGATATCTGCAAAGTTTCATCTTTCAAATACTTTTTAACCATCCATAGATTAATTTCAATTCGTGAAATTTGTAAAATATGTAATTAAAATCTAAAAATGAAACTAAAAATCCATCCTCTTTAAATTCAATTACCGATAATGACTGTAGCAGTTTGCATATGTAGCATGCTTGCAACTTGTCCACAGCATGATCCATCATCACGTGCTACTATCGTCAAGTTGTACGGTGATTCTTCATGTATAAGATCTTCCGGTTTCACGTTTGCTCCAAGTCTAATCAATCCTATAATTATCCAACTTTGAAGTCAAAATTCATAAGTTAGTATGTATTTATTCAATTTTTCATGAAACTAAAAATAAAATTTCTCTCTAAACTTAATTACTGATAATGATTATAGCAGATTGAATTTAATGCCGAGATAAAGAGAGCATTAAAGGTAGAAAAAATACTGTAATAAACTGATAAATGTTAATTTTAATGATAGCAACGAAAATTTTAACATTATCAAAATTTAGTATGCGGAAAAATTCATCGGATCGCTTACTTACCAGTATCACGATCAATCTCAAACAACTGAGTTGTTGATGTTTCTTCACCATTCGATAATAGAAATGTATAGAAAACCTGAAATTTTCACTTTCAAAATTCTTCATTTAAAAAAGTAAATTAAATTAAATTACACATTTTAACTTTCATACTACCTGATCACGATCCGGATCAATCGCTTGAATTTGCACTATCGGTGTACCACTTTGAGCATCTTCGGCAACGAATGCATGATAAGTTCCATTTGGAATAAATGATGGAGCTTCATCATTTGAATTTTCTGTCCGAATATGCACCTCAATTCATAAGCATTCAATTTTTTTTCTTATTATTTTATTCTTTCTCAATTAAATGTCAATAACTTTTAATTCGAAGAAACTGAAAAATATTACAATTTTACGTACTTCAAATTAGCGAAATTATATTTGAAATGATACGTGTAATACGTATTCCACGTGTAAATCACATATCTATAAAATGGAAATGAAATACCTACCACAGCAGTACTACTAAGTGCTGGTTCACCATGATCAGTTGCTGTGACATTGAATCGATAGATGAAGAAGCGTTCACGATTCTGATCTGCGTCTAAACGTCTTCGAGCTGATATTTCGCCTCGATCATTGATTGTAAAATTATTATCATCTACAGTATATTTAATTCGACCATTTTCGCCATCATCCTTATCATTCGCTTCTACTGAAATAATTAATTTAATTAATTAATTGTAAACTGACATTTTCCATTATTTATTTTGTGGTTTTATTTATTAGCAGCTTTATAAAATATTTGATTCAATTTTAATCCGATTTCAATCAATTAAACTTAATTTGACTGATTTTACTTAAATTAAATTTTTCCTAATAGATGATATGGCTAGTATAAAATATTATAAGTGGTATATTTTAGTTAAATTAACCTGTTAGGATAATATGACCAGGTGGTATATCTTCTTTAATTGTCGCACTATAAATAGGTTGTGTGAAGATTGGGACGTTATCATTTATATCTTTGATATAGACATCCAATGGTACTTCACTTTCTCTGCCATCTTCACGTGCGATTACTGAAATTTGATGAAATTTCGAAATTCTATCATTCAAACAATTCCGTTCCTCCTTTAGCACTAATACTTTTATCTTTATGCTAATTTATAATTTTGAAATTTTAAGTTCTAACTTTAGAATCACTGATTTATCTAGAAAGAATATCATAATTCACTTCTATCTCGGTGAAAGTAATTTTAAATAAAATTTTGTTTTTTTAAAAATTTGTTTACGAGATCATGGCTGGAGTTTTGGTTTAGTTAGTTAGAATTTAATAGCATTTTAAACTGCAAAAAACAAAAGACAAACAAGCAAGCTAACATTTCTCTTTTATCATTAGTCAATTGAAATTTCTCCCAGGTATACAGAATTCAAAATATCAAATCAACCTTAACACCTAAATTGTATTATTCCTAATTAAACTTCTTAATCAAAAGGTGGAAAGCAGTATCAGTCTTGATCAAAGAATACCTTCAAATTTCTTCCATATATTTTTTGATAACTTTTTAATATTTTACAAATATCTCGATTACTTTAAAATCTCATCTCAAGTCTACATTTTAGCAGTTCAGACACATGCCATTTTTCTGAACTTGGAATGATATCAAATGTTGTAAGCATGAAATTTCTGCAGTTAAACTTTTTGTATAAAATATTTTTAATCATTCAGCTTCTTCAAGCTTGATTTCATTCTCGCTTTGCGATAGATTTATTCAATCATTTGATCTCATTTACAGTAAGACGCAAAAAATTTTTTTGATAAGTTTATTTTCTTAAAAAGGAATTTCTTTAAATACCTGAAATTGTGAAGGAGAAAGATAAAAGTTCAACCAACGACAATTACAATATTTAAATGCTTGAAATTTTCGGTGAGTAAGTTATCAGAAGGTTAATGCAAGATGTATCAGTCCCTCTTGGTTCTACATTGGCTCAATCATATGTCTTGATTTACTTTCGACCTGATTATACGAATTAATTGAATAGGAATGCCTTTTTCCAGTATACGTTAACTTTTTACTAGGCATTATTTTAGAGTTTCAATATTCAAATTTACTTCTTGCCAATATTTTATATTTAAAAAAGGAAAGAATTAACTTATGTTAAGCAGTTCTAATATCGAATATATTGAATTTAAAATTTAATAAATAACCATTCTTTGTCATATTTTTACTAGAAATCATGCATTGTTAAAATTTTTCAAAGGAAAATTAATCATATTGCAATAAAATTAGATTTTAACATAAATCAGACACTATTTATTGATAGAAATTAAAAATTAAGACAGCTTCTAAGGCTATTATGAAGAGCTGATTGGGGGAGAGAGTAAGTGAAGCGGAAAATTCATAGAACAGTAAATATTGAATAAGCATGACTATCTCTATCAACTATTTAAGCCAACATTTTGCTAACATTTCTGCCAATGTAATCTCTTTGATTAACATAATTCTAATTTTCCTCGTCTTACTGTACAATTTAATGAAACCTTTCAGTTGATGATATTTTGGTTGAGTGTTATCATCGTAATCGAGCATTTTTATCAATTGAACTAAGCCGCTTTCGCTGTCAATTGTGAAGTATGGCGATGATTCATGATCGACTGATGATGAATCCAAATATAGCTGATATGATAGCTTACCTTTGCTGCGACGTCTATCAATTGGTTTGAAACGTTTTGCTGTGATTGCAATTATGCTAAATTTTATTGCACTTGATAATAGATCATTTAATTTTCAAGCAAGCATTTACCTCAAATTTGCTCTATAAAAGTTTTTTTTTACTCATTTAAAAGGTAGTGATACCTGGAGCCAAGTTCAGTATTTTCCAGAACCTGAACTATGTATCGCCGCTCAACAAATTGTGGTGCGCGATCACCGGCAAATACTTCCAGTACTGCAACATCGCTATCCTAAAATTTGTAGATTAATTTTTGATGGATTTACTTAATTTAACAATTAACTTAATAAGTAAATTTTGCTCGAAAGAGGATAAAATCCTTTTAGTGTCAGATTATGCAGATAAAAGTGAAATGGATAAATAAAATAAGCAATGTATTTGCCGAAATACGTTTTCATCACAAGAAAGTTGTGATAATTATGTTAAATTCACTAAAAAAACTTTGTAAATATAATCCAATTCAATTAATCAGCAGCGATACGAAATTTCAAATTCCTACCTGAGAAACTCCCGAATCAGTTGGTGTTCGATCGCGTGCTTGAACAAAAATACGATACGTTTCACCGGGTTTGTAATGTTTTAAAGCCGTCTTTACCACTCCAGTTATTGGATCTACTGTAAATGTCCCTCGTGCTGTAAAATTACGATCGTAAAATTTAAATTTCTACGAAATTAGAATTTTAAAAGTAAAGTTTCCTAAAACAATTAACTAGTAAAATAAAAATGAATGTCAAATTTAAAGACATGTTAAATTTTTACATTTCAAATGTTATAATTTAAAGCATGACATCATTTTATAATTTATTTCAGTTCTTGAAATCAAAAGATAGAAATCAAATACTAAAGTATTGCAAGTCCTAATAGTCTTTATCAGGTAGATATTTACACATAATCAGTATAATTAAGTTTATGAACTGATAAAATTATCAAAAATTTGATAACAAAAGTTATTCTTCATTTTTCTTATAAATTATTGAATTTTCTTTAATTTCTCATTCTTGTCTTAAGTAATTATGGCGTGATCTTGAGTAATTAATTAGCATGCGCTGAAGTGATAAGCATGATACTGACGTTCGGTATTGATAAGACGATATTCCACATCCTCATCACCATCACCAGCTTCATCTCGAGCAACAAACTACAATTCATTTCAGTTAAATATTTTACTCAAATCTTTCCTTCATTAAATATTCCCATTTTTTAATTTTAATTTAAACTTAATTTTAAATTTCAGAACGATTTAGTTGTTTTTATCAGTTATTTGTATTAAATTAAGAATATCCGGATATCCGGATATCCGGAGAATGAAATTTCTTTGATAGGAAGTTATTTATCGTTGTTTTTCTTTTCCAAACCAATTTAAATACCTCTTATCATTTTATCTAAATCCATTCTGCCCTCTTTCCCTTAATGCTTTTTTCCTAAAAATTTCTCTCTTCGAATGGTTTCATCCTCCCGGGAGATTAATCACTTTTCATTTGTGATCTAATCCAATCCAAATAAACCAATGACAGGGAAAAGGACAAGGTGTTCCGTCGAAAAACGAAGAGAAAAAAGTGGACAAAGAGAAATGAAAATACATTAATCTTATTCCTTTGATAGAGAATTTCTCCTTCTTCTATAACAAGCAATCTAATATTCGATTTCATAAATGCATTTTAAACAAATTTAATTTCAGTTTTTAAGAAATAAATAAATTTTTAAGGAAATTTCTTTGTTATAGCCTTATTCATTTAGCTTTTCTTTTGCTTCTTTCTCAATTGACGAATGTAAAATTTAATAAAAGCTTTTTTTACGAATTTGAAAATGTTCACATTTTTCATTAAGTCTATTACATTCAGAAAAGAGAAAAGAGAATTCGGAAATTGTTTTTTTCCTTCCGGAATTCACCTTGTAGACATGCATTCCAACAGGTTGTTCATATGCTACCACAGCCTGATAAGGCTTTGGTCCATTTTGAAACGCTGGTGGTTCATCCACGTCCAATATTTCAATTCTTATTATTTGTATACGAGCTAAAAAATTAAATGAAATATATTTTTCTTGTAATATTTAACAAGTAAAATTATCACTTGAGTTATTTTCAATCAAAGAAATGATAATATTCATCACTTTTATCGTAATTATAAGTAAGAGAAATGATAATAAATTCATGGTGTTTATCATTTTTAACTATAAAATTAGAGAAATGATGAATTCATGCGTTATTTCTATGTATTACTTACTTCAGCTAATGATACATAATTGCAAAAGCACAATTAAATTTGGATATTTGTTATCAAGCCTAATCAGATTTCAAATTCATTTCTATTACATTTAGTTTGCTGAATAATTAGTGGTTTGGTCATTGATTAATATGAGAAAATTTCAATTATTCCACTAAATCAATAATTCAATTATATGAAATGATAAATACTTTTTAAATTTAAAGTGATTGAAATGTAACAAAAAGAAAAATAACTGTGCCATATAATATCATTAATATAATTATCACTACATTATATGGCTTACTTATATAAGCATGAAAAATAGGTTAATCTTTAGATTATTTATTTGCTATAACCTCCAATGATAGAAGGAGTAAAATAAAATTCATTTATTAAAATTATTATTGTAAAAGGTTTGTGTCTTTTTACAATTTAAGCGTTTCATTAGAAAATTTTTCGTATTTTAATTTTATTTGCATTTTCTATGCAATCATCATCAATTTCCATTACACCTTAACGAGCATTCCCGAAAGCCTTAACTCATTGACAATCCGATAAAGCATCGAACGAAGCAAGCAAGACCTTACTTAATGAATTCGATTATTTCAGAAGCACATTGGGACTACAAAGCATGCATAAATAGCAAGCACAAATGCATGTCTCAATCCTATAAGCACATTTCTCTAATAATTAGAATGTGTGTACTGTTTGTTTACTCTTTACTTATATTGCAAATAAATTCATGAAATATGAGTAAAGTTAATAAGAATACATGCTGGCTTACTTTAACTAACTAATTATCTGAAAGTTTAACTTCTTAAATTATCACTAATAATAGCAGTTTTTTTGTCAAAATAGAGAAAGCAAATATGTTCGCCTAATTGAAGGCTTTTTAATTTTAGCCTTTAAAAAATAAATTTTACCTTTATGACTGTCACAATATCTGACAGGTAATTAATTATGCATTTTCTCTATATAATTTTATTCAGTTTTAATTTTAAATTAACAAAAAAAAACTTGATATGCTTTCATCGTCTTGAATTTCTACAGTTTTGAATAACTTGCAAAAGTTCATGCAAAATTGATCAATGTGATTTTTATTACTTGCATATATCAGTTTAACGGATAAATGAATAAATTCGATCCGATCCACAGGCATCAATACTTTCTTTACAATAACAGCCATAATAACTGACCCTGAACTATTAATATTCAGATCAATGCAAGGCCATTTGTTATAAAAGTTGAAATTTTGATGAAGATGAGATTCGATTAGAAATGGTCAAAATGAAATTTAATTTAATTTCAAAATGGTTAATGACCTTTCACTGATTAATTCTTGTTTCTGGCTGATTTTTTTAAGGTATTGATAAGGTATCACTATTATAATAAATAATCAATTTAACCCTAATCACCTTTACTTCTTCACACTGATTGTTAAAGAAATGGAATTGAATTTAAGGAAATTTAAGGAAATCGAAGTTATGTCACTGTTGTTGATATTTGAAGTAATAGTATGGAAAACAAAAATGATCTTTTAGGAAAACTATTTCAGCTCTCAATGAAATTCAAATAATCTAATCTGTGTTATTAATTAATACGACGGCTTAATTGCAGTTAAAATATTTTCAAGTTTAAAATTAACCGTATTTCTCTTAAGCTATCTTTCAAATTTCTCTTTTCATTTTCAGCTGAATGTTATCTGCAACAGTGCTAAAATTACTTTAAACTAATAAGTAGTAATTAATCAACTGGGAACAACGGTGCTGAGATAAATGAGCCAATTTATACTACTATTCCTACTGAAGAAAGTGCCTTAATTCTTTATGCAACTAATATTATTAAAATTAACAAATAAATTTTTTCATAAAATTAGCTCAAATTCATAGCAAACAGTTTTCTGTGAAATTATTTTTAAAATTAAATGAGTAAAATGAAAGTTAAATATCAATGAAGACTCTTTTTCTAATTTTAATCTTTAAATTCAAATCAAATTTCAAAAAAAGAAGTAATTACAAATCTTTCGGAATATTTCAATTTTTATTTTTTCATCATAAACGTAAGGTATTAATTAACCTGTCCCTTAATTTAGTCTATAACAGTGCTGCTATCAACACATCATCATTGTTGCATCGTTATGTCAGAATGGAAGCGGATGCAATCTGTGTATGTCCTTTGACCTTGGAATCATTCTAATCCAATAAATGTTCCCTCCAGTAATTCATCCCTTCCACTTCTGATGAAGAGAGAGTTAAGGGGTGTGAAAGTGTTATTCAGGATTTCCACTGAAAGAGATTACTCATCATCAACACGTCAACCACAACTATTACCGTAACTTCAATTAAGCTTTACTTTTACTTTTATTTCAGCAATTAAGAGCAAAAAGCACAAATAATTCTTCCAAATTTGAACAATCATAAAATAACTATTCAAATAGTTGTTAAAAAACACTTATCGTTGTACAGGTATAGAATTCCTAATTAGAATCCCATCGTTATTTCATTCGTTACATCTAATAGCATTATCAGAATCTCTCGGGAAGATTAGATAGTTATCAATATTTGAGTTACTTATCAAATTTAACTATTTTCGACTCTTATGATTGATTACTATGAAATAATTTGAAGTGAGCATTCTGAATATGAAATACTTTATTGCAAGAACATTGAAAATAAATTGTAAGTTAAAATTGCTTGAGTTTTAATCAGAAAAGAAATGTTAGTGTTAATTAAAATGGAAATAAGAAGTTAACTGAAATTGACAAGTATACTCAAAATCACTTTTCTTTATTAAATATTGGCTTAATTTTGAAGACAATAAGGAAGAACTTTTAATGATATCAACTATAATAAGAATCTTTCGGTGATGATGTAATGCATGACGCAATTATAACGACATATCAATAGTCCCAATAATGATCAATTATCGATTAAAATTGATTTATCAGAGTTTCTCCTGTTTTATTCCATTTAGCAATAAATAATAATTCATCATTTTTAGTACTTTATGGTTACAATCAGTTCTCATTTTTCTTTTATTCCATCTGGCTTGAACTTCTCAATTCGAGAAATATATGAGCAGATGGAACGGAAGTAAATTAGAATAAAATTAAACCAACCGAATATTTTATCTTTTAAAACCGATCGTAAGTGTCAAAGATGCTAAATTTTCACTAAAGTACTTGAATTAATTATCTGAAATAAAGAGAAAGGTAAGCCATTCCAAGCAATATTTAAAAATTGAGCAAAGAAAAAAAAATGCCTATTAGAAAACAACAATTAGATTAAATTTGCATAAATTTGAAGAAAATGCAAATTGTATATACGTACATTTCATTGTCTCTAGAGGATTCTGAATTCTCATCCGTTCTCTTCTCATTAGGTGCAATCAACAAAATGCAAGTAATTAAGCTCAAGCTTAAGCTTATCTACGGTTTTCATTATCAACTATACAATATGCACCATTTCATTTCCGATTTCATTCACAGAATGAAAAATAAGAAATGATTTTGAATTCAGATATCGTAGTAGGAAATTGCTGAATGGTAGAAAATGTAATACGCCAATCATGAGAAATATATTTCTCACGCAAAATGAAGAATTTACAAAATCAAAAAAAGATTTGTTAAATTTGAAATGCGAAGTGAAATACTAATTAGCTTCTTCTATTCATTAATTAACTATTCTTTCGTTACATTTCCATTCATTAGTCATCTTAACTTATTATTCATTCGTTGTTTTATCATTACTATTTATCATTCACTCACTTTTCTTTTCTACAGTAAAGTCTAATCTCTGTTAATAATATCCCTTGTTCTTTTCAATATTTGTTAGAGGAGAAATTATGTAGAAATTTGCATGTGTGATATCTTTTCTACCTTTGCACGCAATATTCACTGAGGTATAAATATCCCGGGAGGGTGAAGATAAAATGATTGGGTATCGCTTTCAATAGATAGGTAGGACCGACACCTGTCCTCATCAATCGTTTCCGGCCTTCTCATCATTTCCATTCTTTCCCAACAGTTACCATCGATTTAACTCAATCTTTCATCAAGGAATTATTTAGGGAATTCAATTCATTCCATTTCAATTATTCAAATTTCCGCAATTTACGCTGAACTTTGATCTCATTGAAAACTGTAAAAGCTCTCTGATCCATTACAGAATGTAATGGTCCATTATTGCAAATCATAAATTACACTATTAAAAGCATTTTTGCCTTTTCTACCACAATTAGAGATTGTTTACTATGTTCAGTTACTATCGCTGACCTCAGAAATGATCATTAGACTAACAATGATTGAATTAAACTGATCGTTTTTTCTTCTTTCAGTGTTTATTACCTCTAAAATGACCAGCTGTTGTCGAAAAACTTTGATTATCACAACTGTGATTTCATTCTTCTAAAAATTATAGTATTCATTTTAAATTTAAATTTCATCTAACTATGACCTTCACACCTTTCACTGCTATTAATACAAATGAACATTTCAAAAGATTTTAAATTTAAACTCTCTTCACAAATTTCTTTTGATAATGATAACTTCAAAATCATTACTGAAAGTTTTAACATTCGATTTATCAATCAAAAAGAAAAGAAGTAATTCTGATGGCAATACATTTTCAATGTATGGATAAGCTTCCCTAAACAATTCCATTGTCTTCCCGGTCTCTCTCGATCGTCAGGAGATGAGACTTCATTAAGTACTTCAGATATTCCAATTTAGTCGGGAATGATTTCATTGTTGTGATCAATAGCTTTCTGTAGAAGCATTGATTTAAGTGCTGCTTATTAAGTGATGCAAGATAATAGCAGAATGCATGCATGCATGCATACATTCGTCTTACAGCACCTTTGATAATAAATTTAATCAAATTTAAATTAAATAGCTAAATAAAGACAAGTCATGTTAAGATAAATTGAGGAGATGTCACTTTAATTTATAAAAATTTCCCATAAGATTACACTTATTATTTAATCGTTATTGTTAAATTGAAAAAACCATTCAAGCGTTTTTAAATTAATAAATTCATTTTGCTCCAATAATGCCTTCTCCTTAAACTTTAGCTAAAAAGGTTTTATTTAGCTTAACTTACTGTTTTAACATATTTTATTGATTTTCTTTTTTGTTAATAGTAAAATCTTGCAATTGTTAAGTTGGCTAATATTTAAAATGAATTGAGCATTAAGGATAAAAATTAATACAAAAGAATTGTTAAGAAAGTTACTGTGGAAAAAAAATACAAAACCGACGATAATTTTTGTAATATTTTGGAAGAAATAAAAATTCCCTCTATGCATTTTTAATTCCTTACATCAATTTGAATTAAATTTTTAAAAAATTAGAAATTTTAATTAAATTAACAAAATTCCATACTAATAACAAGATTTCATGCTAATTAATTTCACATGCTTGAACTGCTTAATAATTATTCTTTGTTTAAAGACGAAAAACATTACAGTAACTGGATAACAATATTGTGAAAGTTAAGTCGTTTTGAGCAACAGCTGTATGTATGTGTGTGTATGTGTGTGTGTGTGTGTGTGTGTGTGTGTGTGTGTGTGTGTGTGTGTGTGTGTGTGTGTGTGTGTGTGTGTGTATGGAATGATAATTAATCAATTTGACACCTCCAACTGTGAACACCTGTTCTAATCTGTCCAGTAGAGATTGTAGAAATGATAATAAAGTTTCGATCTGCTCAATCAGATATTGCAAGGCATTTGTAGATTTAGATCAACACATTTCTGAAAGCTAATTTGAATTGCGATATTGAATTTCATGAGAACAATAACAACAACGACAACAACAAACAACAACAACAATAACAGCAACGACAACAATAATAACAGTAACAATAACGCTGATAATTATAATAAATTATACATTTCAAATGATAATTTCCATGAACTATATGTATTAGTATTATTTATTGAACATGTAAATCTCCCATGATAGTTTAGATTAGAATTAGAATTTGAAAGAGAAGTTATTTATTATTAAAATTAATTTATCAGAAGTGGTTCGTTTCATGCTTAAAACTTAATGAAATTCAATTTTGTTCATTTTTTTTTGCATTTACATATTTTAAATTCATAAAAGGTAACAAAAAAAAGAAAATGAAAGTATCACATAAACTTTCCTTCAAAAAAGAAAAATGGAGAAAGAATGATTTCTCGAAAGAAATTTTCATTCCATCAATTAACGGATGATTTTAAAATTCTAAAAAGAAATTTCCTAGCTAAAATTATCCTGGAAATGCATAATTTCCTTCTGAATTCTCAACATCGAATATCTTTTCATAAAGTTAAAGCAAAAAAAGAAAATAAGAAGAAATCAATTTTTGCAATTTTAAACGATTTAATGAAAAGAATTTGAATCTATCATTCAATTTTCACTTTACTTTAATCTTACTCATTGTGTAATAGAAATTGAATTATTATTTCGATGAAATGTTTCCAATAATTGAATTGCGAAATTTCAAATTTCAATGAAAGTCTCATAAATAGAATGATGAATTAATTAAATTGTATGAAATAAAATGTATTACTTTTTATCAAAATGAAAAACAGTTCAACAGAAAAATATCTATGAAAGTTAGCAGAATTCTATATCGTACTAATTAACTTCACTGACTAATTAACTCCTGAAATTGATGCAGAATGATATTATTAGAAAGATATTTCTATTTAGAACGCAGAAATCAAAGATTAAATATTGCTCATTTCATAATGAAAAAATGCAATAATTAAAATATCGAAGTTTTCGATCAAATTTTTATAATAGCAAAATTGTTAGCTAATATGGCATCTGAAGCATTGAAGCTATGGATTCAACGGATTCAATGCTAGCTAAATGGCAAATGAAGCTAACCTTTGAACAGACCGCTAATCTCTACAGCTGCTTGATGTGACATTTCGAATTCATAATTTAGCTGTTTGATTAGCTCTATTAATCCATTATCATGTATTTTAAGATAATCCGTTGTTGCTGGCGCAAAGATAACCTTTTCATCGGGTCGAAGATTTATTTTCTAAATTTGAATAAGTTTGAAAGAAAGCTTTGATTAAATATCAGCTTTACTGAAATATAGAAGTTTCAATTCCAAATCCAACAATTGCAAAATTTATCATGCAATCAATAATTTTGATAGATTTTACAGTAAAATTTTTAAATGAATAATAAATGAATTAAATGAATAAGCCTATTTCAAATAGGTAATAAAGCCTAATATACTTTATTCAAATTAAATTTTTAATTATCTCAATAAATTTGTTAATTTAGAATGGAAAAGTAGAACCTCTTCTAGTAATCCAATGGGATGATTTTCTTTTAGTGATATCACAATTTCGTTATCAAAATCTCTTCTACTCCGTCGATGATGTGAATTTTTAATTTTGAATCTTTTGAATTGTCCTTTCGGATCTATCCGTGGACCAATCAAAATTCGAACATTAGCACGAGCTTCCTTGAAATCAACACTCACTTCTCATTTAAATATTCATTGCATTGACCAATTCAGATACTTATTAAAGCATTAAAGTAAATCAAAGTCAAAAAAAAAATTAATTTGAAATTACAATCATAGAAGCTTATTAGATATTAACATGCTTCAATTCGTAGCATATCCTTCAACTATAAGTTAATAAATTAAATATTTACTCTTTCTTTAAAGCTTAAAATTTAACTGTAAAATTTCCATGGCAAAAAATTAAAATATTACGCCTTTCTTACCTGTGCAAACGAATCGGTAGCAACAACATCGAAGGAATATTTGCCATTCGGAACACCGTAACGACTGAATATATCACCGGAAAAAGGTGTAATATCGAATGGAACATCCTCCGGCTCAATTCGATATACAACAGCTCCTTTTGAAGTCCTAAAAAGAATTTTTTTCTGAAGCTCTTATAAATTAAGCATGATCATAGCAAGTTTATTTCATTTCATATTTCATTAAATCAACGATGGATTAATTTATTTTTACAGCAACAGCTGTTCCTTCAATCATTTTCCTAACAGCTATTATCAGTGATCTAGACTGATAATAACCATTATCAATTTAAAGACAAATTCGCCAATTTGAGAGATGACAGAACAATTTCTCGCAAATGAAGGAATGCGAAAATTTTTTTATACTTTCAGTTTGAAAACAATATAAAATAGATTATTCATGTACCTCAATAATCAAATATGAAAATGATTTCTGATTATTTCTGATCTAAATATACTTACTTCAATTGAACACGTTAATTTTTTAGTTACAGAAGACTATGATGACTAACACATAACCTATAGGCTTTTTTTAATTTTCTTTTGATCTGTGCAAAAGTAAAGTACTCTAATATTTATGAAGTACAGGTAACTTTTTCATAAGAAGCAAAATTAAATTATTCAAGTTTCTGGAAAAGAATAACTATGATATTGTACTTAATTAGTTCTCGAAGCTTATAGAAAGTAAATTAATTATCAATTTCATAACATGAAATTTTATTATTTATTCAAAATTTCTGGAACTGTTTGATGTGATACGACTATTTTTGAAATTACAATTAATAACGGAAAATGCAAATTGATAAAAATTCGGTTTAACTGGTTTGGAACCATATTTTTGAAACGTGTTTTTTAACAAAATTATTTAATCAATAATATTTCTTAGTTATAAAACTATACTTTAGATATTTTAATTTTTCTTCCAAGATTTAAATAGAAATGTAAGCTGTTACAAGCTAAACTTAATTTAATCCTTTATTTTCTACTCGTAGACTCGTAGAATCATGTAATTATTGGCCTTTCTTACTCATTATAGTATGCTTGAATATATATGTTCATTTTATGTGAAAGAGATTTATTGGTCGTAGAAAGAGAAGAAAGGAAGAGAGTTTGAAGGCATTCTAAAGCTTTCAATAGTTAAGCTTTTAATGCTTTCATGATAACTTAGAGAGAAAGCACTTAATGAAAAATTAAACAGTAATTTATAAGAAGTTTTAAAGTATGAATATTGATAGCCGGTAAGATGTGATAAAAGATAAAAAAGTGAAATTAAATCAAACCACTCAAAATTACTTTGCAATTAGTTTGAAATAAAAAGAATAGGTTTTATTTGAACTAAAAAAATGAATGGTTTTATTTTCTTTCTATTTTGAGAGTGTATATTCATCGAAATTGATAAACCTATTGCTGCTTACTTTTTAAATAAATTACCAAAAATTATGAAAACTTACCTGGCTGTAACTCTTAGAACTGTCATGTGAGGTCGTAGTTCATTTATTTGTTTAAAATAATGCGTACTGCTGAATTCTGGTGGATTTACAGGTTGTTGTTCCAAGGTTACATCAATTCGTGCCACCGCCAAACGAATCAAATTTTGCTTATCCAATGCACCAATGTAAAATGATTGACAAATATCATCTGTTAGCTTTAATCGACGTGAAATATATACCTGAAAGCATTTAAGAAAGTGAATGATTTCTAACTTTTGTTAAAAAAGTACAAAATTTTACATATCAAAAAATGCACCATATTCTTCTGTATTTCAGAATATTCAAATTCAAAGTAAATTACTAAATTAACTAAAGTTTTGTTATTTAGGATAGCTTAAAAAATCTAAACCTTTGCATAATGAATGTTTTGTTTCTTCCGATGGATAAGTGTAAAAGGTAAATTTGTTGAATTTGAAATAATTGATATGTGGAGATCTGTTGGATTCGGCACATTTACCATTCTTATCTCTTTATCAAATATAATCACCGTTTCAGGTACGATATCATTCCACACCGTAGCATTATATATATCAGCGGAAAAAGATGGAGATAAGCTAAAAGAATAATTTTAACTTAACGAAATGTCACAAATACTTTCAAAATTTTTATTCAAATAAAATTAGATTAGAAGGTTTTTTTTTAAATATAAAGGAAAGCTCATAGTAGCAATGTTTTGTGATTATATGTTTAAATTTAAAATAGTTGAAATTTTAATAATTTTACTAATAAGATTTTATTATCATACTTTCCTGTGATGTTTACACTGATAAGAAATGTTCGTTGCGGTGCTGTACTTTCCACTATAATAGTTATCGATTGATCTTTTAGCTGACTTACGGAATTTTTGATAGATAGCCTTAAAATTTAATCGAGATATTGAATTATTAGATTCGAAGAAATCTTCCAGAGAAACTTCCAAATAATTCAAAATTTTTTAAAAATTTCATTTTTTTCAAAATTTCACTACTATATGTACTATAAATGAATTCCAAACCTATTACTGATAATTTGAAAATAATGCGATTGATTTGAGGTAACTGATAGGGTACAGTGATCATCCAACGTACAGAATTCATCTTCAACCAGATCCGAAATAAGCCATCCTTGTGGTGCGTCTGATCGAACGTTGAAAATTTTTGGCTACAATGATCAAATTTACAACTGAAGATAATTTTTAATTATATTAAACTCAAACAAATTTGTACCATTTTTGTAATAATGATTTGCTAGTACCATTAAAGTATCACTTCTGACAATAAAGGAAGTTAACAAGGAGAGTGCATTGCAATATCAACACTTAATGCACCACTTACCATTAATCATTTGAAGAGTTACGATTGGTTTTTTCAGGAATTTAATAGACAAATAATACTACAATACATTTAAAGTAACATTTGCTTAATATAAGCGTTAAGATGAAATTATCGATAAATGAAAAGATCGAATAATCTCAGATGTGATGGTGATGATAATGCTTTAATTGTCTGCTCATTTGCATATTTGTTATCTTACCCTTTAGAAATGAACAAATAACAAAAAATTTTTTTCAACCTTACTTCTTTTTAGGCAAAAAATATCTGAAGATACTTCTCTACTAATTTTATTTCAAATTAAGAAAAAATATTGTGATTTTAAAATTTTTTAAAAAATTTTTTTAATGTTTAAATTACGAAATGAATGGAATCAATAAATAATTGTTTGATATTAAAATAGTTAACAATTAAAAATACTTTTAATTATGAAAATTACATAAGCGAAATCATTTCATATTATTCAAATTAATGGTAAATTATGAGATGTGCTGTAGTTTTTCGTTGTAAATTGGATGATAACATGTGAGTTCTTGGCTGTTCAATTTATTTCTTACCTCAATCAAATATGCTGCCTTATTTGTTTTGATTGACTGTATTGGCTGCTCACAGCAGGTGTCTATTTGAGGCCTCTCATAAACTACCTGCTTACCTTTTTCCCATCTCAATAATAACTCACAGTTTTATTTACTCCACTACTCCAATGATAAGGGATTTATGTGATTAACTGATTGATCGGTTGATTGATTGGTGAGAATCTGATAGATGAAATTATAACAAGTATCTCATTAAAATTTTTGGTACAAAATGATAAAATAAACATTTATTATTTATTTAATTGCTGTTTTGTATTAATTTAATTTGTATTTTAAAGTCAGCAACATTTTATAGTTTGAAAAATGAAATTTAAATTTTGAAATTTTACGAGTGCATAAAGACTGTGTCTTTTTTTTGTTCCAAGTTTAGCTATCCCATTAATACCAAGTAATTATTACATGTCAATGGATAGAAATTTCATTTCAAATTACAACAATGAGTACATCCACAGGTTTCTTGGGAAATGAATTTCAAATTTATAAAATCAATCAAGCGCAATTCTATTGTTAAAATGGATTTCCAAATGGACGATCTTTACACATCGTCTGAAATAGATGATACATAGCACTTTGGTATAACAATTGTTATGTTACGATGGTAGAGGTAAAAGGTAAGATAGGGGTAAGGTGAGGTGAAGTGAGATGAGATGAGGTGAGGTGAGGTGAGAGGAATTAATTCAGTTCAGATTTAAAGGAAATCATGAAAACTGGAAGTAAGAGATCAGAATTACAGCGATGAAAAACGGTGAACAATGTAGAAATCGGGACAAACAAATAATATTTTGTAAAATTTTATTACATTACAACTACTTTCTATCTATCATTGAAAGATTTCAGGAAAAATTAATAAACTCGATGCATTCGCAATTTTAATAATAAATTTAAATTTATCTAATCTTTTATAAGGTCAAAGGTTGGCTTTAATGAAACTTTAATTGTCTAAATTTCTTTAATTATTTCTTCCTCACCAACATATTTACTTATTTAATCTGTACTTATCTATTCATAGATATCTTCTCCAAAACAATATGTATTCTTACATAATCCAAAAAATTATTCTTATTTTTGATGAGTATTAATTAGATTAGATAGTTCTTATTTTCTCTCTCTTACCTTGCATATTGTAATTTACAATAAATAATTATCCCTTTGACCTCACTCTATAGAAAAGTAATGGAAGAGAGGTAAAAAGAAGAGATCGTGATAATTTCCACCAATATATTATACGCATAATTAACGTTTTTTCCTTTCCTGATTTAAGCAGGTAGAGGTGGAAGATTATCTTCCATAAAGAAACACCGACATTTCATTCAGATTATCGATCATCAGATTTGACAACAAAAACACAATCGATAAGGAAACAAATATCTATCATACACCTTTTCCCATACCTCTGGAAAATTACACCTTGACAGAATGGAACAGATGGAGAGAATGAATCATTTCATTGGTAGCTCTTTTTTGTGCTTTGTCAAATCAGTTCAAATCTTTGAAATCATCTCAAAATTAAAAAATATCTTGATTAAAGTTTAAAATGTGATGAAATATTTTACGTTATGATAATGTTTCACTGATATGATAATTATCCTTTGATCTTTTTGTTTTATTCGTCATAGTGAATTGAAATTACTTGACAAAACATCTTACTACAATTATTTTCTTCTCTGTTCTCAATGTGAAATTTCGTTTTCTATCGTTCATTTTTTTTCATTCAAACATTTTTTAAATTATTTGTTCATATAAAAATAAAAAGAAAAAAAAATGAATTGGATATTTGTAATGGATTAGCTGATATTATTGAAATGAATTGAAATATCAGTTTCTAATCAAAATAGCTTTATGATATTCGTCGTTTATGGTTTTTCTCTTTTTTATGATTTTAATTGATAACAATAAACCATACCATACTCTTTTTACATTCAGCGAGAAATGAATGAGTGTAATTTTAGAAAGTTATCTTTTCAAAAAATCTGTACAGCACTTAAACTCTCTAAACAAACCACTTATTAAGTATCATCAAATTTTATCACATAGTAAGAATAATGATTCCATTATCAAACTACTGCCAGTACTGCCAGAAAGAGTATCATAATAAGCTTTCTAAAGATAATTTCATTGATTAAAAGTTCAATTTCAAAGTCGGAAAGAAACTTTACCTTATTTTGATAACATTCAACATCTGATAGTAGTAAAAAAGGTAGAAATAGAAACCAGAAATACAGCATTCTTTTTTCCTTTGAAATTCGTACTTTAAGTTGAATAAAAATGAACATAATTGATTTGTGATATTGATGATATGAAATTCAGTATAATTAATGGCAGTAACAGATTGATAATCAAAATAATAGCATTGATAGTGGAGATAGCAAATTTTAGTGATATAATTTTGGCCGTAAGCATAATTAAAAGTGAAATAAACAGAGGGAAGAAAAAAAGTAATAGCAGTGGAATTTATGGCAGAACAACACGTCAATGCACCGTGTAATCCATAATCAGAAAAAGTAATTCCACTTCAGGAAAACAGACAATCCTGAAATTGCTTCTTTTCCAATTATATCACTTTGCCAATTTTTTTTCCTATTTTCCTCAAAAGGAACAATTGATAATAAATCATTTTTCTCGTTTTTTTTTAGAAGAAGTCATATTTAAATGAATGAAAATATCTAATTTGTATTGGAGAGAGAGAGAGAGAGAGAGAGAAAGAAATGAAGAAATATTGACAGTTGATTTTCGAAACCGAATATTTAAATGATAAAGAAATCCGGAAAGGAATGGTTATTAATGCAATAAACTGAATCGTATTTCTCTTTTAAACAATAATTAATTTTAATCTCAATACATATAAAAAATAAAGTTATAAAAATATAAGTAAAAAGAATAAAGTAAAGATTTGAAACGAAAAGAAAACGATAAATTTTGAAAACGAAGAGGTTAGCAAATTAATTATTAATAAATTAAGAAATTCTTGAGAAAAATAATAAATTAAGAAAAAATTGTATACGGTTTCAACAATTCTACCGTACAATAAACAGAGTAAGTTGCAGTAAACCGAACAGATATACAAAGAAAAGAACGAGTAAGTAAAGTAATGTGCTCGAAATTAAATATAAAATTAATTCGGAGTAATCGGAAAGAATAAAATCGTAAAGATGTTTTAGCTATTTATGGTTTTTTCCTTATTTTGCATTTTAGTGAAATATCCTCGTATCTATGGAAATAGCTATTAAGGATAATTTCGAGAAGATGAAATCGTTCTTTGTAAGATAAATTGGATAAACTTTAAGAAACGGAAATTAATTGAAAAATTTTAATGGCTAAAAATTAAAGAGAAACTTTTGCTTTATAAATCAATAGCATTTATAAATAATAAGCTAATAATAATTTATGAAAGCTTAAATAAAACGATTGAAAGTTATTCTCGGAAGTTTTTCAAGCAACCAACACTTCTTCCAACTTACAAATAAATTTCAGCAATGAAAGAGATAACTTATCATCCTATTCAGATGATGCTAAGCTTGAGGTTTACTTGTAGCTAGAAGATGAAATTAGCCTGAAATAAATGAAACGAAGTGAATGCCTCTGTGGTCAGCAGAGGTGAGAGCGAGGGAGGAGCTACTGGACAACAATGGTCCTGCCAATCGGTACTAACCGACAGAATGAACCTCACTTCTCTCATGCCAATCCTTCTCTCTCTCCCTTTCTGGCCATCATTTCGTTAGCCAATGCCCACACCCATCTTCCATATCATATCATATCATATCATATCACATCACATCACATCACATCTTACCACTAGCAATACACAATTCATTCTTTTATAGAAGCAATCAAATGTTATAAAATTTTAAAAAGTCAAATTAATTTTTTGACCTTTCAACTTTCCGATTGTAACAAATCATAAAATAAACATTACAATGACAAGAAATAAAACTTGTTTGTCGTAGTAAATTACAATCTAATTAACGTTTAGATAAATAAATATCATTAAGTGTGGCACTTAAGATATCTATTGAGAGATAATATAAGTTTGAACAAGAAAGCTTAAAGTGATAGTTGTTAGACTACATCATTTCTAAATTAAATTGAATTCTATTAAATGAAGAAAATGCTGGGATGATTTACAACTTATAGATCGGTCTCGAGATTCCAAGTTATCGATTAGTCATGATTTTCAAATTACATCATTCTTCATTTGTTTGGAATTTTATTCGATCGGACCAATCAAAATACCCATAACTGATCTAAATATCTAAAAATTATTTTCTCAAAAAAAATACATTCACTGGTAGGATGACTTAGGATGATTGTCTTCTCAATTATTTAATCTTAATTAATTTTAAAGTTCATTTTTGTACCAAAGAGTCGATACTTTCAGTCAATATTCTCGTTCTTTTTTCCACATTTATCATTTTCTCTTCAACTAAATTTGATAATTTCACTGATAAAGTTATAGATTTAGATTAAGCATATTCCACTACATTCTGATTTACCAATCGCTTTTTTCAAATTTAGGATACTTAAAATTTCAGTTATCTGTATTATCCAGGCAAAGCATTGATTTTGTTGACGAAGAGAATGTGGGAAAAATTGAAAGGGAAGAAAACTAAATATGGAATAAAAAAAGAAAAAGCTAAATGATGTGGAAATGAAGCTTCTTTATTGCGGTGCTTTGGAAAATTTTGAAGAAAGCATAACGTGATAGATTGAGATTTATTTCCTTAAAGTATTATTTTAATAGAATAATTTGAATAGAATTAACTTCAACAAAAGTTTTGTCTTTTCTTTCGCACTATTCATTACTACAAGCATAAAATTCAATGAGAAATCTTTTAAATAATATTATCGAATAACTTGAAGTGTGATATTTAAATATTATTCAAAATTGAAATTATTTGCATTTGGAATAGGCTAATATTCAAGATGATGAATTCGAACAGATTATTTCTTATGCTTAATTCCATAGATTGTGAATTTGGGAAAGTTAGAGATATAAATTTTGGCTAATTATAGAAAGATATAGAAACTAGAGATTAAAATTTTAACGTGAAAATTGATAATGAAGCAGAATGAATGGAAGAAACATAGAGTATACTTACGTGAATAAACAATTGAAGAAAATTTTAGTTCATAAACTAACAGTTATAGAATGTCGTTTGATCAGTTTACAATTAATTATAAAATTTAAAAATTCTTTTGCTTCTTTTATTAAAAATATGGTTTGCTAATTTTTTAATTAGACTAACTTCTGAATTTATGAACGGAAATCTATCGCAATTTTGATAATCAAATAATCATTTTCCAACTTGTTCGATATTATTACTTAAATTATTGAAAATTTTCATACACTAAATTTTATGCTTGTGATATTGAATGATGTCAGAGAGAAGAGAAAATTTTTTTTTGTTAATTAAATAATTATGTTTTTGTTTTTAAAATTTTCCTCATCGGAAAATAATGAGAAATTCAAAATGAGATATATCGATGGAGTGTAACGGCTTGGAGTACGAGGAAGGAAATTAATGGAAGAGAGATAATCTGGAGATTAGTTTTGGTATAAAATTTGGAAACTGAGCTTAAATTTAATCGCAATTCCAAAATTGCAATTTCTTGAGCTGTCACCTTTCATCTTAAATATTTGCTTAAAATGGTAGAAGCTATTATATGTTTTCCTTATTTATCATTTCAGGAAATTATATCTTTCGATCTATAAAACTAATATTATCAAATGTGATCTGTTCAGCTCTTTCAACACTCAATTTCTTTTTATTATTTATCAAGTTTCCAATTTCAATCCAACTATGACACATTCAGATGATTTGATATGTTTGTTAGATTGTAATATCAAAGAGTTTCATCTCTCTTGAACTTAGCAAGTTAATCATAGTCATAAATTAATTGAATGCTTGCGATATATTTGCTGGCAAAGAATGTCACATCATTCATCGTTGTATATCAAATGAGAAGGCATTTAGCTTCTGCCAACTTCCATCGTTTTTTTTTTAAGAATTTCAAAAGCAATTCTTTTACTTTTACTTATGGATTATTTTAACAATTTACTCATTGTACTCTACTTCATGAGTTTAAATAGAAGTGATCGATAGCATCCATCAAAAAGCCTTCCTTTTAAGGATCATGATATAATTTTTTCTGATTTATTGATGAAATAATATTTCACGAAATTTTAATATAAGGCATTCAATATATATATTTAACACTAATGATAAAAATCCTTACTACTGATTCTTATTTTTGTTGAGTAGGATTAAAGTTGTAGAAGCTACGAAGAATTCGGATCGAATTAAGAGATCAGAAAAAATGATATCATGATCCTTTAAAGGAAAACTTCCTAATAGATTTCATCGATCACTGTCTGATCCGATATCATAATTGGACTTCAATTTTTCTAATAGAAATGAGTTCTTCAAAAGTTATTTAGAAATTCTTTTGAAAATTTAAAAATTTACATTCATCATTTTTAGGAAAAATACTTTAAAGATTAACCATATAACAGTGATTAATAGCAATATGCAATGGAAATAATTTCCGAAAACTGTTATTATTATTTCAGGACTGTAATAAACCTGAATAAAAAATCAAAATTTTTATATCAGATAATTAGATACCTGCATGCTGCCTGATCTAATACAAACCTTCTAAGCATGCTTATAACACCAATCATTTAAACTATCAATTATAGTATTTATAGCTATCGTTTGAAAAAGAAATAGTAATAAGAACGATAAAAAGATATTGAAACACATCTATACTACAAATTGGATAAAGTACTCAGAAGTAATTAACTTTTTATGGATTACCATATTTTATTTTTTTTTTCTAGCTATATGTTGAAGTCAAAAAAAAAACGATATTATATTGAAATGTGAAATGAGGTACGATATATTACTTTTTCTCTTTTTGATTCAGTGATAATTAATTAATTTCGTTGATCTTTCGTAATAAATCGCTTTCAGACTTAACGTCTCCGACTGAACAAGAAGTCATTTTTCATTTTCAATTTCTTTAACAAAGATAATTTCAGAAGAAAGAATAATCAATCATTACGACAAGTGCAAATAAAAGCACTCAAAATTAAATTTTAAGCTAATAATGAAAATGAAAGAAAATTATTCCAATTTATTTTCTTCGAAAAAAAAACTTGTTCCGCATTGACTGAAAGATGATAATATGATTAGAAAAGATAATGAAAGAGTTAAAAATGACTCTCAATTTTTTTCATCTAATTTTTAATGAAGTTAAATAAGCAAATTTCATGCAATTTAAATTCAAAATTCTTAAAACTCTTGAAGAAATCATAGATCGATGATTTTCATATTTAATCAATTCATAAGATACACTGAGTGCCAACTGTCAAAAAAAGAGCAGTATGTTTAAAATATAAAACAGAAACATATATCTCAACAAGTTATCAAGCTAAGTAATAGAAGATAAGTAGAAAGTAGTCGAATAAAATATGTCTAACATGAGAAATGCTGGATTAGAAAAAGACTGCTAAGAATGGAGAGATATTTAAGCAGAAATAATAAGCTTAAAAATTAAAGATCCAAAAAAGCGGAAGCAGAGAGAGAGAGAGAGAGAAGGTGCAGGAAAGATGGAGAGATGGCCGATGAAGAATAAAGGCTTTAGTTTGTATTAAGCTTATTCAGAAGAGGTATTAGTAAGAGTTTCTACCAAGCCAGTAGAAATGTGAATAAATAAAAAGTAATGGGAAGATTAATCATAGACAGTCAAAAATAGTCATAGTATGTAGATATTAAGAGAATGCATAATGGATTATTAATCATAATTGATATATCTTCGTGCCACCACCTGAATATCTCTTCTAGTGATAGAGAAGAGTTGTACTGAACGAGAAGCATACTCATTTAGAATCATTAAAAAAGCAAGCTATATTATCGAAGATTAAAACTTTTTGAGAATAAAAAAAGACATTTTACTTTTAGAAGTTTAGAAGTTATCACTTCCTATTTCGATAATTTCATTTGTCTAGTAATTTGTTATTAGAAGAAACGATAAAATGTAATTATCAAGTGATGATATAAATAGGAATATAATCGTTGCTATTTATTTATTTTTTCCTTTTCCCTTCCTCCTTTATAGTGTCAAAACTATTGCAATTATGTGACACAATAAGCTAAGAGAATCATCCAATAAAATGAAATCAATTAAATAATTTTGATAGTTTCAGAGACAAATATGCGCCACTTATGCTTTCACGTCCGTTAACCCCCTAGAAAATTATTAAAAGAAAAGTACATTGAAAATTACAAATACAAAGGTATTTCTGTAATTCTAGATTAGGAATTTTGTATATTTAAAAATTCTGTAATTTCAAATTAAGTTTTTAATATGCGAATGAATCCAAAATAAAGGCGCGTAAAGTCTGCTATTGTTTGAAGTTTGAAATTTCAGGCAGGAAGTCATGTTTTTCAAAAAAAAATCTGTTTTTCCAAGACAAAAGATACGTATTTGAAGATAATGAGAAAATGAAATGGAAACAATAAACAAAACAATAAATTAATTCTAATAACAAGAAATAAATCGAAATTCAAAATACAAAAAAAATTTTCAAAAAATGCAGAAGACAGGTAATTGAAGAGCAGAGCCACATATAAAGCAAAGACACTAATAAACAAGAAATCAAACAAAATATATAAGCGAAGATTTCTTTTCGGAATCAGCATTTCGCTTGAGCTATACTTTTCTACATGCCTGTATTTCTGATTTTTTGGGTTCACTTGTCCATATTTCGTATTGACATATTGAAAAATGGTGAAATGTTTTATAAGCTTTATTTCAGAAATTTGATGCAACAGAAATAAAAAACTAAAAAGATCTGGAAGACTAAAGATTCAGTAATATATATCAAGTAAATTATTAAGTTAATAGTATCAAAGAAAGTTTCTTAGTAAATATAGGATCGAATTTAAAACGATAGTTGTAAAATTATTACAAAATTAAAACAAAATCTATATTTAAGCATATTTAGGATATAATTAACATCCTGGAAATCCATACATTTCTACGATAAACTGATTTCCAGCAGTAGTTAAGCGTCATGAACTTCCTTTCCAACAATAAGTATCGTCCGAATAAACTTCCTTAAATTGGAGAAGAAATTAAAATTAAAAAGTTCGGTATCTGTTCCCAACTATTTTTGCATTCTTCACAATTGACACAAACGGTAATAATAAACACTGTATCAAACTTTATCGCTTATTTCAATAAATTGAATTCTCGTTACCTTTTTCCAGATAGGAACTCGACGCTTCAAATAATCAATTCCTTTCTCGGTGGCTTGAAATGCATCTTGTCTATGAGGTGCACTTACTGCCATTATTACCGATGTTTCCCCAACAAATACGTTTCTAATATGAAATATCAAAAAGTAGCCTCAAAGATAAAAGCAGAAGTATGAGAAAAAACAATGATTTTTAAAAGCATAAATATAATAATAAATTTTCACAATATTGAGTTTCATTAATTGTTGTTTATCAAACGACAAAATCTAAAATTGATTTCAAGACAATTTTGTAACCAAACATAATTCATTCTAGCTCAAAAATAGTAAAGGCAGTTTATGAATTCCCTGGAATCTTAATGAATTATTCGCACTACATAATTCTCCTACTGATAACAGCATTAACAAATAACTATTTCATGTTTTATCTACCAACACTATCAAAGATTTTTCTTACCTTATTCTTAGATGTAAACATAAGACTTACCCTATTTTATGAATCAATGCGATTCTATCGACCGAGGGGTAGCTTTCTCGTAACTCATTGCACATTCTATATAACTCTTTATATACCATTTCATCATATGCCTCAAATTCTAACCGGACAACTTGCTTATCACCAAAATTATCCCTCGTTGTCCCTGTAAAAAAAAATTGTAATATCAATTTATATCAATTTTTAATTGTAAAAAGTAATGATGCAATAAATGGTAATAAAATACAAAAACAGCTGTATCACTAAGAATGATTGAATACTGCAATCTTAACAATAATCAGATAATATTTCATTTTCTAATACTATAATTGTCAACAAAATTTTTCCACTATGATTACTTTAAATATAAAAAGAGACTAAATAATGAACAAAAAAAGCAAAATATTTAAAATAAGACATAAAGTATTTTCATAGGAATAAGAAACATAACTATGTAATCCAAAATTAAACATCGCATCAAACAAAATAATATACTAACATTAAATTACCTTAACAAGTAATAAACTGAACTATTAGCAACATGACGAATCAAAAATCTTTTGTAACACTAACCTAAAAACACCGATATACCGCCACTTTTTGGCTTATTGACGAATTTAATTGCATGAGATAATTGAAGTTCATTCGCTTGAATCAATAATAAATTTTTGGATAGCTTTGAAAGCAACTAAAACGAAAAGAATCCTTATCATAACGTGATTCAATCTGCTTTTTTAAGGTCCAACTCCTTTATATTTTAAATTTAATCACAAATTCTGTAAATCAATTTCAAAGCCAAAAAAATCAGATTTATTTGAAAATGAGATAATAAATTACATAAAAACTCTTATAGCGTTAATGGAACAGCAGTTAAGAATTGAACCTAAAAAAGAAAAATAACTTCTCAAACAATTTCTTCCATGCATCTAAAATTTGATAGAAAGTTAAAATTTTACCGTTTTGACTTCTCGCTCATTAGAAAATCCTTCAGTATTTCCATCAACAAAAACAATGGTTGATGAATGGCGAGCAAGATCGTAAGCATTAGCTAACTGTTTCCTGTAGGCGGGCCAAACGATCTCTTCCATGTATCTAAAATTTGATAGAAAGACAACTCTAAAAAATTTCGGTTTATCTCATTACAACTTAACGTTCTAACTTTTGCCATAAATAAATCATAGTCAACAGCACTAATTTTGCTCTACTAACAAAGTAACTTTCAAACGTTTTGAAAAGCTGTTTTGACAGTCTTACAGATTGAAATTCACAAAAAAAACATGACTTTAACAGATTTAAATTCCAAGTAAAGATGAGTGGAAAAATACCCAGGTAAGTCCACACGGCTATATTTACGACTTTCACGTCTTTGTTCGCACAAATCATGATTTAATGTAATAAAGATAGATCGGTGCAATAGCTGACGCAAATTCTCTATTTCCATAATCATATTCCCTTTAACGATCACAAGATCGTTCCCGACAATCGCCTTTTGTAAGCTTGACAGGAATTTATCCTTGTCCAGCTGAGAATATAAATAACAATTCTAATTTATAGGAATGGAACAAAAATACTCCCGTCTTAAACCTTGCAAAATAATCTTCAAGAGATTTCTCAGAATTTTTTCTCATGAATTTTGAAATGTCGAAATAAATATAATAAATCAGATATAAACATACCGCTTTTATAGTATTATAGTTATAAAATATGATTTCTGGATTTGCACGGCTTACAACACGTTCCAGCTGTTCTTCTTGATAATAAAATGCATCCTGAGAAAGCATTGCTACTCGCATACCTTCGTTAACCAGCTTAAACGCATAAGTTTTTCCAAGTTTACAATGAAAAGAGATTACAGTGAAAAATTATCACAGAAAAAATATTGTATTCGATTTCAAATTTGGTGTAATATAAGTCTAAGCTCTTCATTTTTAGTTGTTTCATCAACTGAATGAGTGGAAACAAATTATTTTGCAAAAATTTCAGCAAATAATTCGAGATCTTTTTTACTATCCCTGAGAGATTGTAATCTCAACTGTTCTCTATCCTACCACAGCATTAGTTAGAGAGGGATATATTTTCTAAAAAATCTAAAAATGACTATTGCCCTAAAATAAATCAAAAAAAATTCCTCAAAAATCTTACGGCGGTAGACAGTATTTTCGAAAACATTGTTTTGCCGCTATACGAACAGCCAGTAATGCCCAAAACATAAGCACCATCACTTGTTTGTTGAGATCGCTCTGGCCAACTTGTAAAATCCTTAATAATTTCAGCAACTGAAATGTAAATCGAAAAAAGTAAAGGGGAAATTCGAAACCAAATTCAACAATTAAATCCAAGAAAAATAAAAAACGAAACATTTAAAGAATAGTTATAATATTGCATAAAAAGGAAGTCCTATAAATAATGCCGCTTCAGGTGTACAACATTACACGAGCGTTTATTGTGGTTGACGAAAATACTTACTTGATTGGTCCGCTGGAGTTGACTGAGACTTCATTAATTAAAACAGGTTAAGAGTAGCGCCAATCACAAATTCAACCTTTTAAACGAAGAAAATACAATTTAAGTGCAACTGAAATAAACGTAAAACCCAAAATATTTAAAATTGATTAAAATAGATACGATGGTATCCCGAAAATTCCATTAATAATGCATAGTTTTCTCTCTAAGGAACCAGAAAATTAAAAAGAAATGATTAAAAAGGCGGTAAGTTCAACTTCACGATATAAATGTTGAGGAAAACGTCAAGGTGACCTATGATTTTGCTAATTTTTGCATTTGCAAGTACACCATTGCTATAATGATATATTAGGTATTTCATTTAAAAAAAGAAGAAAATACACCCATAATGCTGTCATCAAAACACCAAACATTCATTTAAATAAACTTTATTTTTTGAACAATTTTAGCAACAAAAATATTTCACATTACAATTTTACAATTTTAGCAACAAAAATATTTTACATTTTTTACAATCTTATTTCGTTAAAGATTTGGTTTTTCGAAATGGAATTCTAACTGAATTGGCGTTCTGAAAATTATGTAATACAGGAATACACAGAAAGAACTGATATCATTCTTTGCTACTGTTTACTTATTATAATCAAATACCGAAAATACGTTATAAATCGATTAAACTTTTGAACTGTTGAATTGAACTTTTGTGGAATAAATAAATGATTCAGTGTTGAGTTAGAGAAAATCGCTGTACAACTAACTTCTTTTAACATGATGGGTTAAACTTTAATTTCAAATTTAACTCACCACTGGAGAAATATCATTCTTGGGAAATAATCTGTTACGAAATTGATATTCAGGCTCTGAAAAACCAAAGGCCCTGAAAAATGCTGCTTATCAGTCAATTTCTATGTTTAACTTCATTTATTAATTCTAATCTAATGAAAAAGATGATTAGCTGGTAATTAATTTGTAAATAATTTGACGAACGAACTAATTTGATTCGGCATAAAACTATCACACTTAATTTGAAACTAATGGTTATGAATAAAGTGATATAAAAAGCAACTGATGTTGACATAAACAAGAATAACAGAGATTAAGTAATAATATCGATTAAAAACAGAGTAAATGAGAACAATATTTAAAGAATATAATCTACTGATTAAATCCAAGATATACATTTACTATTTAAAAATTATACCTAAAAATGAGCAAGTATAACAGCACCCATTCTAGGATGGTGAAAAAATATTATAAATTCAGAAATCTGACCATTTAAACTGACATTCTTGCTATCATTTCTTCTTTGGATTGTGGAAAATCAGCATCACTAGTCGACAAAAATTCAATCATCGGATGATGAAAATTCGGCATCAACTATAAGAACAATAGTTATAGATTTTCATGGAGATTAAATTTTTAAGAATTTCCATTACAACCTTTTGATAATTTCTATTTGAAATAATAATGATATTACAATCCTCGTAGCTGTCCATAGTAACTCCCGTTATTTATGCATCATAATTCTTAAGCATGATTTAACTTCTCTTATAAAGATGATGAACCACAGAGAATCAATTGATAGAACTCACAGAGCTTCGGAGACAGACTCTTCCTGTTTAGTTCTAGTACATCAATCTGGAATACAACACTGATACTGGAAAATTTGTCCATGAACAAAGTACTAATCCAAAATCTTTTCAGTCTTTCTATTCCTTTATTAAATTAACCTTTGGAAGATTTTCATTCTCGAATTCATCACTAAAATCAGAAAACTCATCCAAATTCGTTGAATTGTGGAGAAATTTCAAATCCTCCTTTCTTCCAACTCCATTTTCCACATCTCTTTCAGCTTGCAACACATTTTTTTGATCTAAAATAATGATCTGTGTAGAAAGTTTTTCAAATCTTTTGAAATAATAAAATAACTGACATGACAGCACTCACCTGAAAAATGAAACGATCTGCTGCACGACAAGGACACGGATCTCTGTTTCTGCAACAAGCTCATTTGAAGATGAAAATGTTCAAAGATATCAAAAAAGATAAACTCTATTGCAAAAACGCGGATTAAAGATTCATTTCTATTGTAGTTCTAGAAATCAGTTCCACTAACAATTTCTTATGAAAGTATTTGCAGAGGTGTGAGAAACTAACATATGAAAAATAGTAAAGAGGTTAAATAATAACTCGCGATAAGCAGTATTACCTTTGCTAAACATATATCCGAAATTTCATCCTCACTGGAACTAGAAAATTCAGCAGTAATAGATGAACCAGCTTCTGTATGATCAAATTCTTCTCGATTGTAATTATTAGGAGCTAAATACATTTATTGAGAAAAGAAATTTTTCCAGTATGCGAAATACTGCTGACTCCCATTCTCTTTATTCATGTTAAAATTGATTAATTAACATTTCCATTTGTCAGTAAAACAACTTTTTAAAATTTATAAATAAACCGATAAACATATAAAATCTACTGCGACAATTAAGAAGGATAGTATAAAATAACCTTGGTATCCAGAAATATTCAATGAGTTATCATTCTTCTTGTCTACCTGTAAATGTTTTATACAAGACATTCTAAATCAGCTTTTTTTAACAAGGTCAAATAATCCAATAATTCATTGATTTATAATTATATTCATCTGTGTATCATCATCTACGCGTAATTACATCCTAGATTGCTTGCATTACACAGAATTCAGAGCTAATAATACCAATTAAATTTTTTGGTTGCGCGCATGAAATAATATGAAAAATTTTTTGATAGCCAAAGAGTATAAGACACAAGAAATAGTTATAAAATATGACCTTTTATGATCATATCACACAATAAAAACAATGTAATATTTTGCAAAATGATTCTAACTATGTAACTCATAATGCAGTTTCAAGCAAATTATGCCAATAAAGACTTTTATTACCCATGAAATAAGTGAATAAAAACCAAATATAGACTTCTAGTGAGAGATGCTAGTTGCAAATTACATTAGAAACCGTCAAAAAAATACCATATTCGGAATTTTCAAAAATTCGCGGTTGTTTAAAATTCTATGTCTACTAAAAAACAGGTAATAAAGGTTTGGAAAATATGGAAAACAGTAAAAAAGACTTAAAAATTTTTGAAAAATGATTAAATGATCAAATTAAATAATTAAAAAGTTAAGAACAAAGCAAATCCATCATAATGTCTTTAAAATTATTTGCGATGAAAATCGGAAAAAATTTCATGAATTAATGTACAAACCAGACAACTCTTTGCAAAGTTCGTTTGCTCTATAGTCTTTTTACGCCTATTAATTCGAGCGCATATACTGAAATGAAAAAATAAAGTTTTATAATTTTTTTGCTTGATTGCATAAAAAATCGAAGATAGGAGAGAACACTATCAGCAAAATTAAGGCGTAATTAAAATTTAGGGAAAGATATAGAGAAAAAAAAGTATTTATACAGTAGAATTGACGGTCAGTTAGTTTTATATATGAATGAGGAAGCCTCAATTGGTTAATAAGATGAGATTTGCGGAGAAAAAATTACTTTTTGGAGCTGAAATTTTTTACAGCATCCGGAGGTAAACCTGCAGTTTTCAAAAAGTATTCCAAAATCAGACTTGCGTCATCCTTTTCTTCACGTATTCGCAAAATTGATCTTAAAATTAATATCAAAGAAATAATTGGTAGAAAAAAGAATCCAATATAATGTATTATAAGCTTCATTCAATTTTCAGTCTTCGACATTCAAATTTCCATAATGCTTTAACTCTACAACATATTGGCTATTTTATAATGAACATTCTATTGACTTTATTTAGCATATTTTTATTTTATTTAGCATATTTTAGCCTTCTTAAAAAGAAAACATTAATTTCAGTAATCCAATAATGAAAAATTTTCCCTCTACTGTCTTTCAGCAGTGAAATATGCAAGCCATTACTCCATAAAAATAGCCTTTATTACTTCTTTAATTTTTTTATTATGCAACTTTATTATGACTGACTGCAAAACATACAGACCTCCTATCCAGTTTACGTTGTTTACTTTTGAAGTAATTATTCAGACGTTCCTCGACAGTGAGAGCAAAATCACGATTATTATCTACACCAACCAACCGATATGCTTGCTGTCGCACCTCGTCTTTTGTTGCCATCATAAATATTTGCGCTAGTGAGTCAGCCAAAATACCAGCCGGCTGAAAAATCAAATTATAAGTATGACGACTTCGACAAAATTGAAGAAAAGTTCGACAATCATACTTTCTGGATAAATAACATTTTTAAGGATCCCTTCGCGTTTCAGAACAGTTTTTTGTGTTCCAACAAACATCTTTAACACTTGAATAGGAACTTTATTTCAAGCCTGAGGCGATAATTTATACCAAACATTTTGTTTTTAAATATCTTCCTAACTTGGAACAGAGAAAAACTGCATAGTGAAGAAATAAGTAGCTTTTTCTTTCTACTTGAAGCAATATGAATTAGTCAAACTTTTAATTTCCTGTTTTTAAATGAATGTTATTCTTTTTCATTCATTCGTTTTACGCAAACGTATGATACAGGTGATCATTTGAAAAAAAAATTGTGCAGTTACTAGTGCTGCAAAATATATTATTTGTATAAATTAAAGATATCTTTTCAAATTATATTTTCAGATCAATATTGTAAAAATATTGTTATATCAAATATTTCAAAACTTACCGTTTCTAGATCGACTTCTTTAAAATCCATTCCAATTTTCAATCAGAAAACCTACAAAATGGTATTATTTTCCAAAGAGTATAAATGAAAGCTCATTACACAAAAAAATCAATAACCACTACAATAGAATTTCCAGCAGTAAACGAGTGAAGTTTAAAATGTTTGGTATACAGTGCTAAGAAAACCGTTATGTAGATAAATCTACACCTTTGGGTATCACCATCAATCTTGTATGAAATTTCAATCGTAAGCTACTTTATTCTACAATATTATAATGAGGAATACTATCGATGTTATTGCAAATGCACAATTAAAAAGAGCACATTACACATTACACCACATTACATGATTAGTGAGGTAGTGGTCTCATTTCACATTTAATATGATGTTCGTAAGCTCTAATTTGTTTAACGTTATCAAAAAAATTTGCTATAAATAATATTTCATTGTGAGTGAAACATCTTTATTCATAAGGAAAACAAAAATAATGCAAAAGTTTAAGAGACAATCATATGACGAAGTTATTAGGCAAACAATTCAAAATTTCCATAATTGAATAATCCATCGATTTTAAAATCAAATAAAAAATCGACATAAATCGAAAATGAACAAGTAAATTTCTAAACAGGTAGTTATATTTCTGCATCATCAAGAGATTTCCAAGTAGTTAGTTACATTTTTTCATCATGTAATCTTTTTGTATTATAAAAACGACATCAATGCCGCTCCTGAGAGTCCTTTGCAATATGACGTTTACGACTACCTGGAATGTGTTCTGTCAAACAATAAGAAAAAAACATGATACTCAAAGAAAAGTTAGGATTCTCACATGACCCAAATTAAATTTGAGAACTATTATCAGATTTTCTTATAGTTATTATTGAGTTCTGGTAAAAAGTATTAGTCAGCTTCCAAAGAATTTGATATTTCAGGAACTTATCGATAAAATTCAAAGAAATCCTTTCTTTTGCTCATTCTCATTGTCATGATATTCTAGAAGTAAATGTAACTAGCAAAGTTTGTGAGGGAATTATTCACGTTTAATAGGAGAATCTTTTTAATAAACTTTATGTAATATCCTTAACATCAGATATTCAAATCCAATTCTATTCTTAACAATACATTTAGAAATATCTGATTTCACCCTGCTTTAATGAAATTTATAGCTCTACAGAAAGATTAAAGCATAAATCTTAAAAGAATGCATATTCCTTGTTAGAAAACAATTATGAAAAAAAACCTCTGTTTCTATGTTTTACATCATCCATTTCGGTTGATATGCGAAATTCTGCAGTACATAATTCACCATTCGCCAATTTACCTGGACACCGCGCCTTTTTCGTTTTTACAGATTTTATAATTCTGTAAAATTGAGGATTTAAATGTAGAGAAAAGCAAATCTGACTTATTTGATACATAGAAACTATCAGAAAAAAGGAATGCATTAGAAGAAAGCAATAAATTAGTAAGGGACATAAACGAAATTAATTCACGATTTCAATTGTTTTATAGTTTGAGCATTACACAAATTTTCGAATATTATTATTAAGCTCAGCTGAAATCTCCATATCTCTGTAAAATTACAAAGCGTCAAAAAGTCAGGAATTAAAACACAGCCAGACGCTTATTAATTACCTCCTAACATGTCAATGGCTGGTTACGTAATTAAGAATTTTTCAACTAATATGACTACATTACAAAGTTATTCTCGATAAAACATCTTTAAAGAAACAAGTGAAATTGATTTTTACGAAACTAACTTCAATCCGCATTGCCTATGAGAAAAATTTCCACATGCTTCGCAGAAAATTGCTCGGTTCTTTATAACTATAAATTTGCCACATACAACGCATTTTTCGAGCTCAAATATATCTACATGTGAGCGGAAATAATTTTGTAATTCTGCAATCCCACGGGTACCCAGGCGAATAATTGCTCTTTCGTCATCCTAAAAATATCACAAATCAGTTATCATTAATCGTATCTCTTTTTAAACGTATCGGATCTCTGATATTCAGGAGTTTCCTGTCTGTTCTAAATTGCTTGTCATTATATCTTATTTTATGCACACAAATTACTTTAAGCTCCATAAATAATTTTAACTTCATATCAAGAAAAAACTGTAGGATTTAGGATTTTAAAATGTATTACATGAAATGATAAAAATAGCAAACCATCACTAGCCATTTGTTTGAAACAAATCGTTGCAAAAGACGTTCTTCGTCTACCTTCTTCCCCTGCAAAACAATGCAAATGTATATGCAAACATACTATAAAGAGTTTAAAAACGAGTTAGAAATGTAATATGAACAAAGTAGGTAATGAGAAAAGTGATGCGATAAGCTGGATTTCTGAAAAAGGTAAGTTCGTCTCGGATCATATTACAAGGAAACTCTCGGTGTAAAACTATATACAAACCTTCATTAACAAATCAGAAGCGATCGACAACGCTTCGTGTTTAAAAATTTCACTATTTTCACTCTTGCAAATGGCAATTATCCACAAATGGAACAATGTAACTTCGGTTTCTGTTAAACCATATGCATCGCGTATATACTCACTCGATCTTTGGTTACTAACCTAAATGAGCAAATAAACTGTTCAGTCAACAACTAATTATTGGACTAGAACATGAACCGAGATTTTTGTGAAATCATATGTTACTAAAAGTTCAATACGCAGTTGCTTTTCAAGTAATGCACCGAATTTAGTAATTCTATGCTATTCATCATCAAATATCCAAAAATGTCGTTGAGATAAGTATTAATTCGAATTTAAAAATATCTATCAAACCCACCAGTACAATATAACTGTTCTTGTCATCATATTCGTCATTTGTCTGTATCAATCGAAGATAGAGCGGGGCCAGAGCACTATTAATAACGGTGATCAATTTTTCAATAAGTATTTTTTCTTGTCCATCATTTGGTTCAATAATAGTATTGCCTGGAACTTCTGGATGCAAATTATTTGACTTCGTTATTAGACAGAATTATTACATAATTATTAGGTTACGGAGTTATTACTATCTCTATATGGTCTACATCTATAAAGAGTAACAAATTTTGATGAAGGTACTAAAGAAATTTAAAAAAAAACTATGTATGAAAAAATCTCATGATGAAAACGTAAAATCATAAGTGAAGTGCTTACAGAACAAAATCGTATTATCAAGTCTAACTCAAAAAACTTACCCAAAGAATCATAGATCTGTACATAATGAACAAATTTGTTGCAGAAGTAATGAGCCTACAAAGGATGAAGAAAGTATTTATATAATCACGGTACTATGAATTGAAATTTACACACTTCCATTCATATTTGTGTAGTCCTAATGAGATAAGTAAAAAGAAAATAGTAATAAAGTACTAATGAAAAAGTAATGAATAAATAGAAAATTGCAATCAAAGAACATATACCTGCAAGATACCGTGTTTGATAATTAGCTGGACCAGGTGCTTATGTGGAACACTGTAATTTTTAGCAACCTCTAGCAAATTATTCGATGAATGTGAATTTGAACTTGACTCGCCCATTTCATATAACTATTGAAGATTTCATCATACTGCAAAAGAGCGTATATAAAGTCAAATGATCAACAGATCTGTTGCAAAAGTTATTATAAATTATACATTGAGATTGACGACCTGCGCATTGAGATTGACGATCAAATATATTAATTGGATAACTAAAAAATTGAGTTTGAAAATCACGAAAATCTTAAGATATAATTTTAATCAAAAAGAATCTCCGACCCTAGAGTCAATAATTGTATACTAAGAGAAGATGTATAATGGAAGGGACGTAAAAAAATTTTGTGACCAGGAAATTACCTTTACCAACACTTTACCAACACAACATTCATCTTTCACTTAATAAAAATTCTAAAAGAATTTTCGTAAAAATCATTCTTTTCCTTGAGAAATCAATATTATTTATTCATTTATTTAATTTTATCAAAAAAGCATGAAACCAAAAACGCGTAAAAAGAAACAAGTTATGAGCAGTACGAAGAAATAAAGTGAATTAAAACTGGAAATGCCACTAATTGTTTCTAGATAGTTATGAAACTAGCAGTGAATGGCAAGTACACATGACACGCAAATTCACGTAGACCCATTTCACTCCACGAGCAATGTCAGCATTTAGCATAAAACAGAGATATTTACATGACAGTAATGTCGCCTTTCATCCGGGGGCATAGCTCAGTGGCAGAGCATTCGACTGCAGATCGAGAGGTCCCTGGTTCAAACCCGGGTGCCCCCTTGACTTTCCATACGAGGTAGTGGAATTTTTGGAAACTACGTTTCAAAAGCTTCTGAACATTTGAACAATGTGTACATGAAAAACATAAAACAACGCATTGAACAGAAGAGTAACTCTGGACACACACCATTTTGACTTCTATACCCACAGCATCGTGAATAATATTCATTATCCATTAACTCACACATGAATATACATTGTTCTCTAATAAATGCAAAAAATTTGGATTAAACAGTAATGTTTGAAAGCAGATATATACAATTTTTAAATAACTAATCTTTACGTAAATGAAAAGTGCATATCCTACGATACAAGTTACTTAGGTATTTCAATACGAAATAAACCAAAAATTGAAATAAGCAAATTATGCCGTTTTAATTTCGATGTTCCAAAATGGAATTTGAAAGAAGATGCGGCTCTTTCAGTTGTTTAACAAGATTACAATCAACTTTTTCCATTGCATTGTGGATGAACAAATCTTCATTCATGTATCGTAACGCATCAGCAGCAAACGATCGAGATTTTAACTTGGGTACTGATTCATCATTCTGAAGACAGCCGAAGCAATTATAAGTCTGATCAGAAACGGTATATAAACCAGTATATATTCTGTTTCAGCATCACACAATAACTACACCTGTGTTTGTATGACTGACGCATTATTAAACAGTAATTTGCGCAATAAATTTCTTCGATCATTCTTTTACTCCTTTCTACAATTTAATCACGTCTAAAATCAAGATAAAGTATTCTGCTAGACTTTGAATCAAATTTCTGAAAGCTGACATACTCAAGGAGCATGAAAGCTTTAGCATAACAATGTGACCATGAGCCTGATCATGAACCATTCAACAAAGCATCTGTCAGCAAAACCATATTAGTTTTTTGCATACCATAAAATTTACAAACCTCAAGAAGTTCTAAAACTTTGTGAATGACCCAATTACTTGTTTTATAATCATTCTTCATTTCCATGATCCGAACGAGAAGACATCGTCCCAAAATATTACATAATGGTGCAAATTTGGCAATTAATTCCTCTGAATCATAAACTGTGCCAAAAAATTCAGTCCACAAATTTGATGAACCATATCGGTAACTTTGTGGTACAAAAAGCTTCACTTGTACCTGAAAAAAAAGGTAAAAAAATCACATAAAGCATATTCAATTATGTTCCATAATAATTCTTATTCATTATTTTTTTGCAATCTCATTCTAGGACAAAGCAATAGCAATACTCAATTATTGAGAAAAACAAAAGTCTAAATCACACTGGAAAATAAGGATTAGATAACAAAAATCTTTGTCCTGAATTAACGTATTGTAATAACTGAGGCAATTACCGAAACTGTAGTTTTTAAGGATCGTGTAGGATAAAGCGGATTGATAACGCACCAATCCTTTGCACTGTACTTACAATTTCCGATTAATTCGCTGTGTTCTTGCAACAATATATCATCATCTATACGGCTGAAAATTAAATAATTTTATTATAAAGCCATTTTCTTTCACTCTTATACATCTAAAATATCTTATAATGTCACGGGCTTTTCCAAAATATTAAATTACTGCTCAGATATTGAAACATATAAAGATAAAAATAGTAAAAGAATTATAATTTAAGATATTTCCTACAAAACTTACGAAGGTGTGAATCTAATCCATTCACCATGTCGTATTTGTTGACCAAAACATAATGAAACCAATCCCTTGCCAAGCATTGATGACCAAACAAAAGCCTTTCCATTAGAGGAGGATATAATCAAACCAACGACTGTTTTAGCTTCCTTGATTTCTCCTTTCTCTCCTTCCACTCCAGCACATGGCTGTGAATCGAAAAATTGCTGTTAAAAAAAGCTTCAAACTTATAAGAAAGCTAAAAACAAAAATATATATATATATATATAGACAAATCTCAAGATACAAAAAAAAACTAAGAGTAAACCTCATTACAATTGCCTTATAAAGATCACAATTCAGAAAAGAAAATCAAAATAAAAATGAAAAATGAAAAAGAAGGCCAAAAAGAAATTACTTTAACTACGTTTGACATTTAAAATAAATAAAACTTTCTCGATGTTTACTTACCAGTATTCTAGCATTTTAATCATTCGAGAACACTTCCATAATTCATAAGTGGAACATACGAACTGAACAAATATCATTCAAAAATTAAAATGTATCCTATATGGACATAAAGAACCCTCTATTCCTACGCTTGGAAAAATCGAAAAATCGTCATAGCAGGCTTACTTCGGTAAAATATGACTCTTTTGAGGAACTTCTTGTATGTAACTGGTTATGTTGGTTTTGCAATTCATCGAAATCAGCGTCAAAGCTACTGAACGAACTTCTAGTGGTATGTGTAGCAACATCAGAACAGTTCTCAAACGCAGCGTTCTGTGATCTCACATGTGAGTTAAATTCTAACTGATTATGTATTGATGATAATCGCTCTAAAGATGTTTTCACGACTTGCTCGGATAGCTCTTCGCTAATATACCACGAAGTTTTGTACAAATCTTCAAGATTGGAAAGCGCTTGTGGAATTCTAAAGTACAACTTGTTTTTATATTAAGCACTAAATAACAAGTGATTCATAATATTATCTAGTCATTCAGTTAATCTTGCAAAAATAGCTGCGTCGATCATATCTTCCTAAACAGATTTTGTTTATAACAGCATGCATTTGCTTATTAAAATAATCCTTAAGAAACAACTAATGTAAATGGTTAATTAAAGGCAGAATTTTCAATAACTTACCTGGAATGAGACTAAAAAAATTGATTTCACTGAATTCTTTATTTTTCATTACTTTTAATGAAATTATTCAAATTTAAGAAATATAGTCAAGACAAAGATCTAGGCCAACCTTTCAACCCAAATGTCATAGTCACAGTTTTCATTCAAACTCGAAAATTTTTGGAATATTCCAATAATTCCTAAATCATTTGAATGAGCTAATAAATTGCAACCAGCAACATCATTCGAACGGAATGAGATTCGCGTTTTGACCTGAAAGAAAAAGAAATGCCATATTTACGATTCATTTAACCTTCTTAGCAGCAGAAAGCCAAGAGATAGAAAATTAATAGCAAATTGTCTAATGCGTTCAATATCTTTTCAGATTGCTTTAAAACTCCAGAAAATATAGAACTTCCACGTCTGACAAACTGATCCTCAGTTTCAAAACAATTCAGATTAATTAAATTAAATACATTTAAAAATTCTCATTGTCTGCTTTAGGAAACCGAAAAATTAAGAAAAAAAGTATCTTCACAAACCATAACACCTCCATGTTCATTCACTTTCGTTGGTAATAAATCTGGAATATCAGTAAAATCATCAATGAAGTTGCTGCCAACTTTAATACTAAAGACAATCCAATTACCAACTGATGGTATACGTCCATCTGCAGGTATCAGTTTTTTGTCTAGAATAGCTTCCCCTCCGAAATTCTTCGACCATACATAAAAAAATTCGTTTTTCGATTTTGTCACCAGCCCTTTATACAACATCCTGAAGAAATACAACAATTTGCTCTAGCACTCCAATACATATCCCGTAAAGATAGGAATACTGTCGCGCTGTCAGGATTCATTAAAACGAACCTGTACCATGTCAAATTTTTGGTGCGATAAGTTTATACCTTAAGAGAAAATTAAGACTGAATAAATGAAGAAATGAAGAAATTTCTACGTCTAATAAAAAATTTATCACAATCAAAATTTTTTTTCCTCATATTTCGTCTATCGAAATGCATGAAATATTTTAAATTCCAAAAGAATGAAATTTGTTTATTTATCTGAAAACCGAAGAGAGAAATGCAAGCTTCCCGGAATCTCCCAAATTTACAGATGGAAGAGAAATAAATATTCTCCGAAAGAAACCTCAAACTGAAAAGCATTCAATACCCGCCTCACCTGTAATTCACTTCCCAAAGTCCTCCCACTGTGCAACGTCTATCTCTCAGCAAACTTTTTGATAACTTCTTGTGTGATACGGAAATTTTGAATAAATTTTCCTCACATAGATTCATTTGCCTTATCAACAGCTCGAGCTCTATAACAGTTTGAGATCACTATTATTATTTTATAAGACATAAAGCTATCTTTCTATTTTGACGTCACCTTATCATTCTTTAACTTCCTTGAGACTTCTGCACAAATATGAAATGGAATGAATTTTACGATAAGTAAATAGTAACGGGTACAGTGGAAATGTGAAAGTAAAGAGAGAGAGTGGAACAAATGCGAAAGTTTCCTAACTCAATCTCTTTTAATTTTCGATAGAATAAAGATGCATTGTGCTGGATATTTCAATATCTGAAATAATTTTTGGTAGCTTCTAATTCACCGTGGATTGAAGTATGAGTAATTCTCAAAGTTATCGAGATCATCTTTAAATCTTGTTTTCTATAAATAATGCAATTTCTATGGAATGAGAAAACAAAATGTTATTATTTCCACTCTGTTGTTACAATCGAAGAACCAGTCGTCAGTTTCATGTGCAAAGTAAAAAAGATCGATGATTTTCCGAAGATCAGGAATATTTCGTCGCCTTTTTCTCTCCTATGAGATTGTAAAAGTATTACCGGTTATTAATACTAACTCGTAAACATTCAAATATTTGTATTTCGTTAAGAGGAAAAATATCCAGAAATCTAAAGTTAAGCATAATAACTGGTCCGGTAAGAATTTCTTGAAACAAAATTGTGATCACATAAAAGCGCTAGTTATTGTACAATTGCAATTGACAATAACAAAATTTATCAATTTGTTAGTATTGAATTTGTTAACTTCAAAATGTTCCAACATATTGCCATCTTTCTAAGCGCTTTTTTAATTGGTAATTTTAATTTCAAATTTTAAATTAGTTTCTAATCATCATCTTCTGTAACAATGGCATTAAGTATTTCTTTCGTTCATTCTAGAAATGGTGTAAGTTGCTGAGCAAGCTTACTAATAAATTTTTATAATTAAAGCATTTCGTTAATCACAAGAGAAAATTTAGAGTTCTGATTTTTATTCTGGATAGTTTAAATAAATTTCTCAATACTAGTCTGCATTATTCATCAAGATTGCCTCAAGCATTTTTAATTTTGTAAATTTTCAGTTATCACTACACAAACATGCTGTTCGCAATCATCAGCTGCATTATCTAATAAGAAATCGATCAATATTTTAGTCCCAGTACCATATCGTTCTATATTTCCTGGATTAAGTAGTTTGGGAGGTGGACTGGGTGGTTTAGGAGGTGGACTAGGCGGTTCAGGAGGTGGATTGGGTGGTTTGGGAGGTGGATTGGGTGGTTTGGGAGGTGGATTAGATGGTCTGGGAGGTGGATTGGGTGGTTTGGGAGGTGGATTGGTTAGTTCGGGAGGTGGATTGGGTGGTCTACTGAGACGTCCGTACTTCGGATATTTCACTCGATGTAAGTTTATTAGTTTCTTCAAATTTTGATTCTATAATATATTGCTGTTTTTTAGCCAATTTTAGTGAAAATTGGCGAAGAAAAACTTGCGATTGTAGTGGTGTAAGAAAGATATGAGTTTCAAGTTCAGAATATTATATCAATTGAACTTAGAATTATAGTGAAGGATAAAGAAATTCAAGTTGTAATAAGTTCAGAATAGAATTGATAAATTGAAATTATTTAGATTTTATTTCTATTCATTTGAAACATCTGTTTCAAATCAATAATTATGCAATAGGAATAAATTGCATGTGCCAATTAATCAGATAGAATTCAAAATAAAAAATGCATTTGTTTTAATTTCATTTTTAAAACACACGTTTGCTGAATTTATTTAACTGATTTTTAAAACAATACTTCTAAGCATGGAAATAGTTCAAAAGTTATTAAACAGCCAGAATACTTCTCAAAAGTTAAAACTTAATGAGACAGTTCAAAATTAGAGGTAAAATAATAAATTAGTAAAAGTCGATTGAAATCTAATAATTCATTTTCAAGATCTTGGACCAGCAAGCGTAAATGGAAAGTGTCCGGCAGGAGTAAATATTAATGGTCATTGTTGGTATAATAGTATTGGAAACAATAAATAATTTTAATGCAAATAAGAATGGAATATATGAGATGGAAAAAGATTTTAAATCTTGCTAATTATTTTATTGTATTTCATGCTGTTTATTCTGTATACTTCTTTGACAATCCTCACTGATAACATTTCTCTAATTTTCGTTCCATTCATCTTTCAAAATATATTACCCTCAGGCAGCCAAAGCAATAATAAATACAGAATTACGAGAAGAAATACTTTTTTTTAGTTTATTACTGTTCCTAGATTGTCCTGGAGACAAAAGCTCTATCTTTAGACCAATGACCTTTCGTCTATTCTACATTTAAATTTACAACATAGATTTGAGTGAGTAGATTACAAAGTGAATGATTTTATTAGGTGCTTTAACCTGGTTAAATTAATTTAACAATATGTTTGCTAGATTTGTTGAAGGACTAAATACTAACAGTTCTCTAATCGTATTTTGAATGTTTATAATTTAGTAAGGTTTGAATGAAGTTTGAATGAATTTTGTTTTTCTCCAAGAATATAATTGTTAATCTTGTTTCAAGTATTTAGTTTTTCATTGTGATTTGTGATTATTTTCAAAATCTTTAATACAATTTTATTTGAAGCAAAATTTTTCCAAACACAAACAATCAACAGTTTGAACTGTATCAAAAATTTCTATAATCCTATATAACTCTCACAGCTGTTACAAATAAAAATAAAAAAATTAAGCTGTAACAAATATAACATGTAGAAAAGCTGTAATAAATACAAAATTAATATATTGTGAAGAATTCAACAAAATCAACGATATTTTTTTCTTTTTAATCTAAGCATTCTTATCATTTCTCATGGAATGATAACAAATAACTGATAATTGCGATAAACAATGGCTAACTTATTTTAGTTATAATCATCGGAAAAAAAAAGCGTACTGAACAACTGGAGAGTTAATAGTGTTTCAAAATTTCGAGATGAAATTAATAAGGAAAGCAAAAGTGGCTATAATCTGATAATGTATCCGCAATAACAGTTGTATTCTACAATCAGTAGAATAATAAATTCATCTGCCAGTGTTTGTATTCAAAAAATTTACTAAAATTTTTTTCAACAAATACTCAATCTCAAATAAAAATACATCAGTAGAACTTGATAAAAGTAATTCGAAGTGATAATAATATGAATGTTTGATTCGTTTCATCGAAGTGATCAAATTTAGGCTAAGTAAAATTATTCTAGTAAGAGCCTTCGCAATTTGAAATGGCAATGATTTAATATTGGCCATTTTCAAGCAGAAATTTAGCATTAGCAATCTTACTCAATAACTCAAAAATCTATCCTAGTACTGTATGTTAATTTTATTTTGTTACGCAAGTCAACCTATGATATTTAATAATTATTTTTGACTAAGGAACTTTTGGTGATTAGAGAAATTTTGAAATTTCAAAGAATAAATTTTTGAGGAATATATCTCAAATTATTTGCTTCATCAAAATTTCAAGTTTTATGTCATTTCAATAAAACGAGTATAACATAAACAATAATGATATTAACGACATGAAAAATATTTACAAGTAAAAGATTTTAGGATATCTTTCAAGAGCTTTTCTAAAAACAATTATTGGACTTACATTTAAGTAGTTCACGCTTAAAGTAAATAATGCTGTGCTACGTTACCGATAAATTGTCAGCAACAAATAATAAAAATCATTTACAATACCTTAATTAATAATCACTGATTATTTTTCTTCTTCCTACAATTGTTAAATCACTCGAATTTCAGCACTGATAAGATTTTCAAAAATTTTGAAGAACTTTAAAAGTACCTCAAGAATAAATCCTCAGCAGTATAAAAAATGAAAAATCGATTAATTTTCACAAATTCAAGTAATTCACAGCTTAATAAGCTTAACTTTAATTTATTAACAAAAACATTAAAAATTATAGTTCAATACAAAATTTAAACAGTAAAATAATAAATGTTAAAAAAATAAAATGATAGGAATGAAATTTTTATTATTTACGTTGAAATAAAGAAATTTTATTTAGATTTCATCCAATAGTTAGTCTCCAATTTTAGTAAATTTATTTTCTAACCTTTAACCTCTGAGAAACAGAAAACAAATGGTATAAATAGCAAACATATGATTCATTGAATACAAATATGTTTGGAGAAATCCATTTAATAGTCGCTATTTTTCAATTTTAACGAATTCGTTATATTTTTTTTAATATTCAGGACAAGTTTCTTGCAGCATCTCGAGAGTTCAGTTTACTTTGTCAAAATATTTAATACGTATATACCTACGAAATATTTTTGCAGACGTAAACACAGTTTTCATCTTGCTAAAAGAAGTCAACGAACAGCTGAAGAAGCAAATTGCAAAATGCTTCAGTTAGATCATTATGTAAACAATTCTTCGTTTAAATCAACGAAGAATGTTCACTCCAGGACAATAACTCTCCGTAAAAAACTGTTCTTGAAATCATTTCCACAACAAAGCACGAATAAGAACAAACTTTGAGAGATATTCTAGCCAAATAGCAAAAGGCGTTAAGAATAAGTAATGATGAAGTATCGGCCAGAATTCTTCGTTTTCTTTGCTATCTTAACGGGTGAATGCTTTTTCTATTTATTGCATAATTCTCTTATATCTTATTCAGAATGTCAGATAATTTCTGTCAGATAATATTAGAGTAATATAAAAACTAGGAATGTTATGAATTAATGAGCAGACAAATTAAGGATTAACAGTTTGGTTATAGGGATCGGTTATAGGTTAATAGGAACTCTGGTAATAATTGAAATTTGTAAAACAATTGTAATTTCTTCAGAAATAGATGATATATTAATGCTTCATTTCCGGTATTCTGATTATCCAAATTTAACCTTCAAATTTTCAATATTTTACAAAAAAAAACAGTTCAACCTAATTTTATGTTTATGAAAAGTAAAGTTGCAAAGTAAAGATTGTTTTAATCAAAATATTAATTTTTCAGTAACAAATTGTCAGATGTGTTGCTTTGCGTGCTACTGTCCAAGCTCAAATGAAGGAGGGTCAATGTTCATTTATGTTATATTACCGAGTTATGGACTTGGTGGATTGCAAAATGTCGCTGGATTCGGTGACCTTACCGGACTTGGAGGTCTTACAGGATTGGGAGGAATGAGAACGGGTTGTAAGTGTTATAACTAATCACAAGATTATCAAGAGTCTAATTTGATTTGATTAAAACTCATTATTGTAAATAATTTTCACTTTTTAAAGAATGTGAAAATATGGGAATGAGGAGTTTGTGACTTCGCAGCCGATTCAATATCATTCAGAAGGAATTCATTATTTGTGATGAAATAATGTCAGCGTTGTCAGAGTTATCAGATGTATACCTCAATTTTTTCAGATGGACCAGCGGTAAATGGTTTATGTCCAGTTGGCGTCAATATCGGTGGCCAGTGCTTTGCATAAGGTGATTAACCGATATCAGCGATATGGTAGCTTAATTAATAGGAAAAGATGAAATTTCTTTAACACATTAACTGCTTCTGTCATGTGCATGTGATTTTAATATAGAAGCTCTCGGGAAGATCTGAAAAGGGAAACAACCTACTTCTTCCATTTCATCTTCTTCCTTTCAATTTTATGAATTTCAAATTTCTATGAGTGACTTGGATAAAGAAACTGAAAATTATTAAATTTTTTGGAAGATAATTTCATTGATAACGCATTTTGCTGGCCACTTGAGAAGTAAAGAAATTTTTCTTTGAATAAATTAAATAGCACTATCGCGACTACGTAGCTCCAGATAATTCGAACGTAACAGTTTAACTGACAATCGTCTTTTCGATGATACATATATGATCATATGCGGATCATGAACTTTTTTCAGAGTTGTCACTTAAGACATCGATGTCAACCTTTATTAAACAATTCACGCATAACTAAATTTAGCATCAACCTTTTTCCATACTATATACCCTATCTCTGGCTGTACTAAATCTAACATTATATCAGTGACTTATTTCAAGACATTTGTGGAATTCAGTTGCTTAATTTCGTGTATTTATGCAAAAAAAGTGACTCCTTACAATTCAAGCATCCTGACGAATCAACGATTTGGATATTGTCCACTCAGCACTTCATGAGTGCAATCTTAAATGTATTCTTTCAGTGATTTCTATACTAATCAGTATCTTGACAAGTTAATGAAACTGATCAAAATCATAATTTGCAAATGGATTAAATAAACCAATGTCTGACGTTTGCACATTCTAACAGTCCGTTAAAGCAATAATTACTGGGTATTCTTGATGAATTTTTATCGTCACCTTGCTAACATTAAGTTAGCATGAATGATGATTAGTTAGTAGCGTTAGTCATTTTTATTAATATCAGTAATCAAATATCGCCGAAAATTTTACGAAGTGATAAGTTGTGGTTCTTTTTTGACATCATCATCAGTTCTAACAAACAACAATGTAAATTTTAACAAGAAACAATCAAATTAACTTTATTGATAAATGGAGAACTTTATAATATTTCCTTTCCAAAAATAAAAAAAAATTAATCGTACCATTCAAGTCAATTAAAAAAGTTCGTAAAAGCCAAAACACTTTAAAAGTTAAAACTATGCCTAAATCATACATATAACACAAAAGGAAAACCATTCGAGTATATTCTGACAGATGACTTACCGTTTTTATTAATCATTAACGGTACAGGATAGATGTTCGTCAGTTTATCAACACTCGTTGAAATCTTTCAATGGCGTTGGATTACTATCAATAATAAAATCGCTCTCATCGTCGAAAACCTAAACAATACCTTACCATTAGCTATTTAGCAAATTATAGCTATATTTATCTCACCATATATTGTTAAGAGTTGATAAAGAACTCCATACTATTCACAAAATTCACAATTTTGTTCATAGAGAAACATAATCGGAAGTAAACGAAGGAAAAGTATAAATCAATTTCCGATAACATCAATATACCATTTTTTTAGATTCCCTCACAGTTAACCATTGCAGTAAGAAGATATTCCATTTAAACTAGAACTTAATAGGAAAAAATCGTAAAATTTCGAAACTGTTACTTCTTTTCTTTCAACAGTTCCACTTTTCATAATATCAGCTTTCGAATCGATATTTTTGTTAATGTAATATGGGATACCAAGTCCATTCACTGAAAGTGAACAAAGCATTTCATTTAAATCTTTGATTCCAAGTTTGGCACAGAATTCTGTTGACTGAGGATTCCTGAAAAACAAACAGTTTTATGCATTAAAATATTACTGTTACTCTTTCTCTGCCTAATTTATTTTGAAGGAAGTCATCTGTTCATAGAAAATAAATGATATGTTTTCAAATAAAAAATCTAAGCGACATCACCAAATAATAGAACAGTGGAAATGGTGCAATGAAGAAAACAGTTCTTTTATTTCATAAACTAGGTTTTTAAATTTCATTTTAATTAAACGACTTGCATCATTGACATTTACGCTTCTCACCACTAGTGATAATGTTCGTACTTTTATCTTTTTCACAACCTCTGATTGTTAAACTTGATTCACTTTAAAACAAATCCTTACTAATCCTCAGAGAACCTTAACATTGATCTCTATATGGGGAGAATTTTACTAGTAATAATTAATATTTCTATAAATCCATTTACCTGTAATACAATTCTTCAGAACTATCGTCCGTTTCTCCATTCGCTTTGTGTGGGCACGCTGTCATTTTGAAATTCATTGGAATGGTAAAATCCCCGCCATATATTTCTTTCACTTTTAATAGTTCCTTTTCTGTTGGTCTGAAGTCCCAACGCTCATTTCGTGTATGTTGTGACGGCATATATATGTTCTAGAAAAAACTGTATCCTAAATCAAAGCTATGTTTGAAAATAAGTAGCAAAAAACAGTAAACAGTAATTTAAACTATCAGTACAGAATTTTAACTGAAGATTAAGATAAAACACACGCCACAACTTTAACTAGTACCCTTCATTATTGTATATTTACCATTATTTTTGTTTTTGGCCTGTTACAAGAACTTTTTTTTGGCACTAAAATAAAAACCAAAAAATAGAAGTTGAAATACCATAAATGTTCAAAAAAGATATTTCATAAAAAATAACATACACTTTTGTCTACTGACGTAAGAGCGTCTGTTGCTCTCAGAATTGCTAACCATATGGGATCATATGACAGATTCAGCGAAACATTTTGGTTAACATCAAATTCTAAAGCCTAAAACGCTGAAGGGAAAAATGCATCCAATGCAAAATAAGATGTGGTAAAGTTTTATTATATAACGAGTGACACTACAATGAAAAGCCATTCTGAAGATCATTTGATGAATACACTAAATTTGCGCTATAATCACCTGCAGAAAATGCCTTCGCGGAAGTGGCTTATCCAATGACAGGAATCTGGTTGGTTCAAAATCATTTTCAGGATCATCTTTGTTAGAATGGGGTACCAAAGCTGCAAAAAAACAGTGCATATGCGCTGCCAACCAGTAGCGCGGCTTAAGAACCTGCAAAAAAACAAAAAATTCTTTATGACTATAGAAAGTTATTTGAAATACTTTTATTTCAATATAGAACTAAGACACCAGTTGAAACTTTTGCAGCATTTCAGCATTAGCAAAAATTATTAAGGTCGTATGTCAGTCCCAGTAAAAATAACAGGTAGAAGTTAAGGCGAGTTGTAATAAGGAACTGCACTCCTTATTCACACCCAATTAATCCTATGACACTTCTTCTGTTTAACCGTTTCATTAAAAGCAGAAAAACAAAAGGGATAATCTGATGCAATATAATTCAAAAGACACAAATTCCAAATCGATTGAATCAACTGGCAAATGAAATGTACGCTCCACAGGAAGGCAAAGGATTCGACAAATTTCAAACCCTTCGTGGCAAGGAAGCAACAATTTTTTTACCTTCGCATAATTCCAAATGCGTCACTAACGAGCGCAAGGAAAACCTGATTGAAGGTCACCACTAGGAACCGAACCATAAACCTACTATTTCAACAGTGATTCAAACCGCTACTCCTACTCTCATCTGTGTACAAATCCACGTATAAAGAATGACCCGCTTATAATGTCCAAAAATCGCTAAAAATTTATTCGTCATTTACGTCCTCAATTGTTAACTACCTCAAATGCCTAAATTTGTCTAACATTAAGCATCTACCTACATGCAATAGTGTCATAGAAGCAGGATTACCAATCGCATTCTTTTTCAAATCTTCTTCAAAATATGGTTTCAATCTCAGTAATTGCTTAACATCGCCATAATCTGTAATGCCTGCTGGCCAGTCATGCGTTACCATTATATCGATTGGTGGTTCTGAAGCAAACGAAATAGTCGAAATTCTTAAAGAGTGTGCAGAACTGAATAACCGCAAAAATCAGTCCAAAAAATTCTCTATGCATACAGCAAAAATGGATATCAAAACTAGAAACAATCTAATTTAGCTATCCAATTTGGATTTGAACGGTACACAAAGTCAAGAATATGAGCTTAGTATGAATGCAATCTAGTAAAAAGAAGAGCGAGATATTAAAGCTAACACAAATTTGGTAATTGAAATTAAATCATCAATTAGGAAGACCGTGAAAGAACAAATATATAAAATTACAACAACTGATGGTTTATTTAAGACATCACAGTCCTAACACTTTTTTTTAATCGAAAAAATCAATTTGAAAGGAAAAATCAACATACCATTTGGATCCCACGGCTTTAATTGCCTTAGGCGAAACACATCGATTGAACGTACGTGATAAGCAGAAATAACTGCACCATGATCGGTAAATGGCGGACGTTCCCAATGACCTTAAATGAAATAAAAATTCTCTTTCGAACTTCATGTAATTGAAACTATTTTTTTTCCAAAATTTAAAAATAAACTCATATACGGCCATATTTTCCTGCTAGGGTATATCAAGTAAAATTTAAAACCAATTTTGGAATTCTTAATGGAGGTATCAATCTAGCACAGATACAAGCAATCAGAAAAATAAGGAAGAGATCGCTTACCCATATTATAGTGATTTTTATTAAAGATGCCTGAAAGGCCAGCGATTCGAAGCCCTGCAAACTGCACGACGGATGCATGTCCTAAATAATAAATTTTCGGTGCAACCCATCCACCATAAGGCAATTCTTGTAGATAACCAGATGCTTCATGATTTCCTCCAACAAAAATTGTTAAGATTGGTGCTTCCTGAAACAAAACAACAAGTGAAATAAATCTGAATTTCCAAACTAAAATTATCGAAGTGTTATAATATTTTAACACCGTCACTTTAATGTACATTTGTTGAAATAAAGTAACGTCCATAGAAATATCATGCATATAAAATTAATCCCAAGATCTAAATTCTTCTTAAAATTTCTATTATATATCTTAAATCTTATATCTTAAATTATCTTATATCTTAAATTAAATTATTAATCTTAAATTAAAATTCTTAAAATTGAATGTGGTTGATCAAAAGCAGTTTTAAATACAATGTTTCTGTAAAAAATGATTCATGTCATATTGTTCAATATTATTTCCCGGCGCAAAGAAATTGAATCTTACTAATTCGCCAGAGTAATAGCGGTGAAAGCTTTGCAAATGCCTATATTTTTCAGGTACATGCATATGCTTTAGGTCACCGTGATTTCGAACTGCCTGAAAAATTAAATCAAATCCATAAAAAGTGAGAATTAAAAATATTTTTGTTGTAAGACGAATATTAGAACTTGTTCAAAAATTGTGAATAATTTCAAAGAACTAAACTTGCTAACGAATCTACCTTTCCAGCAGATGCTGATTGTTTGCACAGTTTCTAAAGTGACAAGAAGCTACTATTTCGTACTTCTCTGGGATAGACGAAGCACCAAAAATATCGCATTTACAGTTGAAACAATTCGACATTTCAATGCGATCAATTATAGTACTATACTGACATACTTGCTGTTTCAAAAAAAAAAACCTCCAGCTGTTTGTATTATCAGTGCAGCAAAATAGAGGTGAATACTGTTAAGCGAAGACAACATACCTCATAATCACCACAGCTAATAAGCAAATCGAATTTATAACCTTCGCGTCGTTCGATCTCCGCCAGTGTTGCATAAATTTTATCCATTTCTCCATGTGAACATCCAGCAACCGCTGCAATATTAAATTTGCTGAAAATCAAATAGTACTGTTATTTCAAGGTTGAAAGAATTCGAGTTACGAGAATTTATACACTTCTCGTCGACTGACTGTTCCTCTCATTTCTTTCAGCAAAAAAGCACCTTCATCTCCGATCTTATTATACTTGATTATTTTATAACAAGATATAACACTAACCGATATGGACCTTACGACTTAGCTTTTGCTTCTTGGCAGATTCATTAACAGCTGGATTTGAATTTGCTGAAGTGGATGGTTGTTCGTCAGATAATGCCAAGATATCGTTTTGTTCTCTCTCATATTTATTTCTTGTGCTATCATCCATATCACTGTTTCAAATGAAAACGAAGGAATCTGAGTTATAAACAAATATACAAGTTGACATATAAAGAAAACGCATGCATTCTAATCTCGTACAACTTTCCGGTTTCGGATACAAAGAAATTTACGACACGATAAGATCGATGATTCAAAGAAAATTGTGATTGAAATACAGAAGACATAAAAAGTTCAACAAATAAACATTAAAAAAAGTACAACTGTTTCAGCGAATGATTAACAGTACTATTGATTTATTCTCCAAACAGATAGTCATCAATTTCAGCAAAAATCATGCAAATTAGCACAGCAATTGTGATTATAATATTTAAACTAAAAAAAAATCTGCTAAGAAATTCATCAGCCACTGACAGAGTTTACGGAAAAGTTTACCTATAAGAATTAAATCAAGTCACCTTTTTATTTCCTTCTTCTAGTTAAAAAAACAAAGAACTGAAATCTACTAACAGAAAACATCTCAGATAATAATAAACCATCTTCGCTTATCCCGTGACCTTAATAATAATACATCAAATACGGAAAAAAGTTAAATCGAACAAGTCGCGCTACGAAAATACCTAACCCGAACTAGGTTGGTCCATTAATTATTAAACGTAAGCATCTATTATACGTAACAGTTGATACGATCCAGATGACAAAGCTAATCGTTTGGTGCAACCAAAGGAATCGAATTTGGCATTACTTGGCATCAGCTTGAATTCTTGTTCAATTCATTTTGCTGAATGTGCCTAAATTTAACCGCCTATGGGAAAAGCAAGACATAAAAGATTTCCGGATCATTCCCGTAAAACATCCGGAACACACTGTAATCTAATTCATGGATGAAACTTCACAATTCGAATTACTTTTACCGCTTTCGTTGTTCATCATGACTTCAATGCAAGTAATTTATAGTTTCAAAAGTGGTGATGTAGGACGGAATATGTTATCTGTATGCCTAAGTTACCACGCTAATGCGATCCTGAACATCCGTTTCGTGTCAGAAATCTGTCCATTACAAGAGAAAAATTTTATAATTTTGAATTGATAAGGTTAGAAAACTATAACTAGAAAATGTGGATAGAGGAGAAATAATTTCAGAATTTTAATGTCAGAAAACACAGGTATCTAAGTGATATGCAGGCAAATTACATTACTGTAGACTGCTTCAACAATGACACTTTCTCACCCGCACTTTAGTGCATCGTTTTATAAGAGCCACGTTGTGGTTCCAAATAAGAAGGAACAAATAAAACGGGTTTAACCCTTACGCGTAATATTCGAGACATTTTGCTGCTCTCACTTATATTTATTCAATATGTAATATTTGACAGCATGATTCCCATATATAAATTGTACATGCAGATTACGTCACGTACGACATATTATATAATCTAAACTTCTAATTAATTGGGAAAACAAATAATTCTTCGCTTTATAAAGTTTCTGTACCAATATTTTCATCGTTTTTCCTTCTTTTTATAAGACTCTTGTTCAAGACAAGAGCAATCGATTATATTATGAAATGCAGCAATGAATATGTTTCGATAAAAATTGAATCACCAAACAGAGTTCTCTTTTTCTTCTATTTCTTTTTTGCAACTTTTTCCTCATATTATTTGTTTTCCCTTATTTTAGAAAAATTCTTTTAAGAGACATCTTTTCTTTAGAAGTATTTGTTGATGTCCACAGAAAAATTTAAACCAACATTGTAAGGATATTCAAAGGTATAAATGAAATTTTTGAATGGAAAGTGACCAAGATATTTCAACAGTTCCATAACATAACTTGTCTCGTCTAGTTCTTGTATGGTTCACCTAAAACAGAAATAATTATCCGAATGATTCGATATTCCACAGACAAAGCATATGGCAAATTTAGAAAACAGGCATACAAAGTAGCTAGAATGAAGACAGAAATAGCACTTGCACTAGACAATATCCCTGTTGTGTAGATGAAAGTTGAAGTCACCATTAATATATGCAAAGGATTTCTTGAAATATTTAATTAATATGGAAGTTTATTTATAAGCCTCCCTTTATTTGGATCTTTTGAAGCATTAAAGTGGGAATTCAAAAGATTCCATAGCAAATGTGTTACTTTTGGTTAAGGGTAAAGGAATGAATAACCAATAAAAACAGTTAGTATCGAAAATTTTGGTATAAGCTTATAACACTTACTCTGGCATATAAACATTCTCGGCGAGAAGAAAACGTCACAATCAACGGACACCCATTCTCCTGCGTCAGCCGCATATACACAAACTTTACTACCTGTTATGTCTGGTTGTCCTGTACGCCACAAGAAAAAGTGTGCCCGACTCCCATAAGTACGACTATCCCAGTTCCAAAATCTTTGTCCTATGAAAATTTATTTTCAACTTCAGTTTCAATGATAAACAAACTCCATTATAACCATAAGGCGATATTTTAGCTATAAAATCTGTAATTCCACATACTATACAACTAATCAAAGATTTTTTGTATCATTATTTATCTGACAGAAATATAAAAAATCCACAGAGAACGGACTGTAATCTTCTGCGGTAAAATATATCGCATTAATTTATATTTCTCTATCACAACGCAAAGGAAGCTTACACTTAAATCGAGCGCAATCCCTGAATATTGGGGATTCTTTCGCATTACTAGTAGGCAATAGAGCATTTATTCAGCCATAACTAGGAGCATAATATGATGGAAACTCTATGAACAAATCTTACAGAACTGTGATTTTCGTATGGCAGGAAGAAAACTGTACCTTTTCGCAGGCCAAGCCAGAATGATTTTCCTCCAGCAAGCCCTACAAATAAATTTTTATTTAACATTATTTACATGCGAATTCAATCAAAAGATTAAAAACCAGAGTAAAAGAAGACTAAGAAATTTAAAGGAAATATGAGATCTAACAAATTTGTGACAAAAATGTCCATTCAATTACAAAACTTTAATAACGATTGGATTAAATAATTCATTTCTAATTTTTAAAATAATTTCAAGAGGCACATTTTATCAAAGAAAAGTAACAAATATTGTTCATTTTTACCATAAACTGTCTTCGCCTCTTCCATATTTCTAATTTTGACTATTTCACTATCCAACAAATTGCAAATTGTTCTAATTGCAAAACGTGGCACAAAATTGGTAAATCCCTGCAAGAACAACTTTAATACAAAGAGATAAAAAAATATTAAAGGAGCAATAAACAAAACCAAACACATAAACTACAACAAATATCCTTTATAAGTTCGATAAAATAATATGTATAAGATATGATGCTAGTTTTTTTTCCGAGTCTTTTTCTCTCTTAATATCATCTAACTATTAATATATTGTCTAACCGGATATCATTAAAGTGTCAAAAAGTTTCTAAGGGTGAACAGCAAACTAGGAAACTAGTTAATACTATTTAAAATGATATTTTAGTAAAACGAACTTAGAACTGATGTTGAAGAGAAATAAAAACAAACCGCGATATAGCATTGATTATGACGATAAACAAATGATGTTTGACATTTTTGTCCTGAAGTAAATGAGTTTGAAAAGAGAAAAATTCGACAATGTTAGATATTCTGTAGAACTAAATACTGTGTCTCTAATGATCACAAACGAAAAACTTCTCCTCCAATGATCCATTTTTCGGTAACATTGTGTTAAAAAGTTGAAATCTTGTGAAAAAATGTTTCGGAGAATTAAAAAATATATAAAATAAAATAAAAGAATTGACAAGATATGAGTTTGTCGGATATCACATAAATCCAGCACAGTTTATAAACTTTTAAATTCATTGTTTAGCCTTAAGACTGCACAAATCACACTAATCTAATTACATCACAATTATAATTGCATTTCGCAAACAAGAATTTTTCAACTAACGAGTTCAATAATTCTCTTATATCACTTATATTAGTTATAACCAATGGGAAATGCACTCTATTTAATGGTCAAAGTACTGACCCGTGTATGCAGTGGCATTGTTCGGAACAGATGACCGAAACACTTGTTCTGAAAAAAAAAATTAGGGAAAATGATGAAGTTAGAGGACAGAAAATTGCAAGGTGATAATCCCAGTACTATTCTATTATTTGGTACAATACGTCTCCCGGTACATATTCAGTCTAACATGTCTTTTCATACACATGGGATGGATTCATTCCCGGTATGTTTTTCAATAATTAGTCTTCTATAACATATTTCAATTTAATCAAAAATCATGGAAAAATATCTTGTTACAATTCAAGTGCTGAAACTTTACTATAACAAAATATTCAAATTAAACATTTTACGGAAGAGCAATTTTCAATAATAATTTTTATTGCGATATTTTTTATTCTACTCCACGAAAAAAAATTGTTTACTTTTGCAAAAAAAACGTGATTGATTTTTTTTTTCGTCATCATTTCTCCAATTCACGAATTTTTTTTCAACTTCATCAGTCCCTTCTTGAACCCATCCAGCGCGCACAGCCAAGTCTAGAAATTAATACATTATACGGATGAGACCAAATTTAGACTAAAATATGATCAAAACGATTTTTTCTTACAAATTATATAGATTATATATTGTTTAACAACTGACACAAAACAGATGATTTTCAAATAGAATTCATTTCAAAAAAACTACAAAAAAGCTGAATGCTGTACATTTTTAGTTTCTTGATCAAAGATGTTTTTTTCTTCCGATCAAGCACTTTTAGAAAGAAAAAATAGCAGATTTCCTTTACTTCACTAAACTACCAAAGATATAATTCTTACATGATAATAAAGCATTTTCAGGAGAAAAGTTATTAGCAGTTCCCCTGTCTGGCGAATAAACTAATTCTGCCTTTAATTTCTCGCACTCCAATACCGCTTCATCGAACGTCTTTTCCACTGTTGACTTAAAGAGAAACATTTCATTACTGAAATGATTTGACATATCCAACTTACCGAGCAACTATACCTGGGTGTGGATGCTATAAACGCTGTATGCTGTATGGATCAAATTTCGATTTACTTTTTCACTTAAATAATAGTAGGATTATGACTGATCCGATTAACTTAAACCTCAGAAAAGTCATATTGGGAAATTCAATCTACTAGAGAAATAAAAAATTACCACAATGATAAAAAATATCATCACTTATTACAACACTGATAGTTTAACAACTTGCAATCTCATGTTACAATGACGTAATTCTTTTATCCCACTCTAAACATGGGAATTTTCATTCTCCAGAATAGTTATTTTCCGCATTGTCACTTCAGAAGAAAATAGACATACCGAGCAGTAGAAAGCACTATACCAATAAAACCACTTATCGTCGTCACAGTTGAATTCTAAAAACTCTGTTTTAAAAGAGGAACAAAACATGAAAAGATCCAGCTAAATTAGATGCTCAATTTAAATCTTCATAGCGTACTTGACTCGTCTCGTATCGTATTTTACCATCTTGGAAAAACTACGCAATTAGTTAGTCTGGTAATTCTAATTATATTGCAAAGTATGATTTAATCAACCTATAAAACTAAAGCAGTAAAAAAAAACTGATAAATTAACTGAATAAAAACTTCGTAAGGAAAACAGTTCCTGGAGGATTGAATTGTAGCGACGAAACTCGTCTTGTATCAAGTACACTTAACAAATAAATAACCATAAGTTCGATGAGGTGTAATCTAATTAGACCTAGAGTTCTTCTTAAATAAATTTTTCCCGTTGTTTTTTTTCAAGCAAATATATCGGATTTGCTGCAATGCGTCAAATGTTAGCTTCTCACCATGTTGACCGATATACTTTTTCATAAAACAATCCAAAGCTAACCGCTGAAACGCTGAACTTTCAAACAATTTTCATATAAGTCACAGAATTCATCAAACTGGCAAGCATCACATTCTGAAACAGTTTGTACTGCAGAACGGCTGCTTTCTTAGTTTTATTTTTTATTACTTTTAAAGGAAATATATAATGCAGCGCACCTGCCTGCTCATAATATGATTAAACAAGAAAAAAATTGCATTAATCAGGAATTTTATTGTATTAATGAGGAATTTATTTGCTAATAGAAGCTTTGAAATAGTCTCAATTTTCTTGTCTCAATTTAAGTAGTACATCAGCCTTGATGATTATAAGAAGTGTAATTAACTAGAGCCTCCAAAAAAGTGTAAAATATGAACATAATAGAATCTAGATTGATTAAATTCGCATAATGATGAACATAAAATGAAAAAATGTGGTACGAAATACAGAACGTTTTATGCTAGGGCTTTATACTGGATGTTACGGAAATTTAGGACATCTCGGAATATAAAGAAAATCTATCTCTCATAAGACAGCTGAAAGATGATGCTGAAATATTTGACTAAATATTGTCGATGATCCATTTATCGGTAATCCATTTAACTTACCATACGGCACACTTCGTCGATACGTACATTCGAATCTGCGACATATAAATTTCACGATATTAGCTACTTTATTACAGTCTGCTGACACTCGACAAACTAAAAAAGTGGTTTTCAGAAAACAAAAAAACGTAATTTTTACCTTCGATTTCTCCATTTCTTCAGCTGCAGTTGGATTCTATTGTTAAACGAAAGGTATATGAAGCAATTAGAATATTAAAAGAGAGAGAAACAGCTTTATTTTTAACCAATGGTCTACGAATTTTGCTTATTCAAAACAAAAAAATCCTAAATATTGAATAAAGTGCATATGTGAAACAGAAAGAATAACAAAAAAGTTCTGTACTGCCCCAAAACTTTCAGGTAAATATTCGATACGCATTTATCAATGTTAAAGGGATATATGATGAAGCTAAATAAGCATTGAATTTCGAAGATTAATCAGTCTAAAAGGCTTTGCAAAATGACAATATCGGTTTACAAAAACTGACCTGAATATTTCAGTATCCATGATTTCTGTTTACATCCGCCTTCATTGCAGGATGAACGAAAAGTACAATCGTCATTAGATTTGCAACCTTGAAAAGGAGTATTTGCTATCTTTTACATAGCTTCCTCGGAAAAAAGTGAAAAAAAGTGTTCATTAAAATCACTATAAACTTACGTTCCCTGACGGTAACCCAAAATGGATGGAAGCAAGTTCCCCTTATGCATGTACTATAGCGAGAGCAAGTGCCGCCTTTACCACAGGCTGCAATTAACAAACCTTTATTTATAATATTGCCATATTAATCAAATTTATTCTTAAACATAAAGTTTCTCAATCAGAAATTTAACAGCACTACTTTTTTCTGTCCGTTACCGAATCAATACTTTTCAAGTATTTGAAATGATTATGCTACCAAAGTTTCGCTTCCTCATTTTCATGCAATATATTTCTTCTAAAAAGTAATGTATGAGACCATGATACTACTACACTTTCATGTGCCTCTATGAAAGTAAACTTTTTAAAGAAAAATTCTTTTCTTAATAAATGATCATTTATAGAAAAATAACGACAGCATTATCCATCCAATGCCAACGCAAATAATTGTAAGTGAATCATTTTTCAGAAACCAACTCTAAGAGTATATAACATACTTTTGAGTTCAGCCCTTATAAATGGCTCTGGAAACTGGCATACATGTGCGCGCACTTTCTCGTATTCGAAAGAAATTTCACGACATATGGCATTTTCAAACCCGGTTATTTCCTTGCAAAACTCTGCTGATTTATTTTGACATGCTGAAAGAATAAATAAGCTCATTTAAATGCTAGATACAGTTTAAAAACCATGAAATAATGCATATTATTCATTGCACTGATTGGACTGTCAATAGTTTATGTCTTCTGATTCGTGACTTGACGAGTCTGTAGAAATGTCTCACCAACACAACTATTAATTAACAGAAAATAAAAATGCAGTTTAAAACCGGAAAAAAAGAATACATATGTGCATAAGAGATTCCACTATATATTTGTCACTAGACATATCATAACATTTTCTATAAAGACCACATTTGAAACCAGGTGGGCAATGGGCGTCGACATAACAACGGCCTGAAAATAAAAAAAATTTATCGAATCATCCGACCAAATAATTTTAAAATTAGGCTCGAAAATATTATAATCCATCAGTTATAATAAAGTGTTCAAATTTTTCAAAAATAAAAAATACAAAAAAGTAATGTAGAATAATATATAAAGTTACCTGACACACAATGAATGCAACTACGTACTTAAAAACAAATACCAAAAAACTAAGAAACTTCGAAACAAAGAAAAAATAAGGATCTGAATAAATCCCAGATTTACTTTTTTTAATTTACTTTATTATTTTCAGAGTATGACTTTAACAGAAAAGTTGAATTTAACAGATAAGGAGATAAGTTGAATAAGAAACGGATAAGAACGAAAACTCTTCAACATTTTAAGATTCCAGTTATCATTTACTGTCCAAAAACTGGAGGATTTTCATAATAAATCTTAACGTAATAAATCCATCAAAATAATCTAAGCATTTTTGTATTGGAAAAATTTATATTAGAGTGCTTTTCTCTAATAAATGTGTTTGTTTCTTGAACGGTTGTAAATAGTTAAACAATGATTTCTCTGGTCGTTTAATCCTTGTTGCTTCCAAATGAAAGTAAAATGAATTTCTTGATCATTTAAGTTCACTTTGTCTACTAACAGATTTTATTGCTAATTAGTTGTAAAATATTGTTTATTTTGTCAATCGTCAAAACAAAATTAAATAGGGCATTTCAAACAATAATTATTCTATTACTTCAGTATTATTCACCGTTACTTTTACTGTGATTTATAATTGACTTCAAACCGTGATTAGTGCCATTATTAGTACTTCGATATATTAATTCGTGTTTTACTATGAGATTTCGAGCTGATATTTTCTAATTATCATATAATGTTCACAGAAAAAGGAACACTCCGTTAATTAATAAATATTTGTGAAAAGATTGATTGTATCAAGACAACAACATAATTCCCATAATATATATTTACTCCGTGAAGATTTTGCAAATAGATCTATTGACTTCTAAACATGAGATCTCAGTTTAGCCAGCCTTATTTTCCTCAGTTTGGCAATATGAAACATAGTGGTAAAACAAAATTACAAGATAATAACTAACCAGGTTGGACACTCACTACATCGTGAATCAAAGGAAGGCGTTGTTGGCATGAACCACCTAAGCAGACCTGTGTTTTGTTGCAATCCTCGTCAACATAGCAAGCTTCAAGTAAAATAGAGTTTGTTATTTCATTTTCACATGAAAAATTCAAATTAATTTCATGGTTTTTCAAGGAAACTATATACATTAAAAATTATGACATCAGTTTGGCTTTTATAACTTCGGAATCAATTCTTACAAAATGATTTTCGCCACTAACTTTGTTAACACTCATCCATACATTAATTTCTCAAAAAACTAGCTTGGAGAAATAAATTTAGTAGGTATCAATCAATATCAAGTCAAGAATGTAGAATGAAAGAGTGACATTTCAACTTGGTACTCATAGCATAATTATTCATATTTTTATCAAAATTATTCAATCTTTGAGCTAATAAGAAAATAATTTTAAATAATAGTTTAATTGTGACCATTTATTCTATATACCAAGGATATTTATTATGTATGGTCTGTTTTGAGCTCTAACATTGATGTGATGAGATGAATGTAAAAAACGTTCTGCCGAATGTTTATAAAATAATCAGTAGACATTTAAATGAATATTACGTTTAACTGTCGTTTTTAGTGAACATTATTGTAGCTTGGAAAATTTGAGTTGGTGATTTATTTTTAACTGTTTCTTAATGATTAATTTATTAACTGTTGAGAAACATGCAATTTTCTTGAATTTCAATTTTATTCGTTCAATTCATCGTCAATAAAAAACAACAAAACCTAATGCATACATATATAAGAATCTTTCTCAGAGAAAGCATTACAATACTAACGCTTACTTGTAATTTCCGTTCTACCGGATATCACTTTTCCTAATTTTCCGACGCAGCGACGCCACTCACATCGTCCACTATCGCAATCATTATTGGTCCTACACCTTTCTGAAATCCTACATTTTCCCAGTGGGATATTTTTAGTTTTTTAACTCTTAAAAAATATCCGGTATGGCAATTCTGTAACAAATTCCAAAAAGGCGAAGATATAGTATAAAGAAAAAAGAAGAAAAGGCAAATGTTAAATTTAATAAGTTGCATTTCAGTATATGAAAGGATTTATAAAATTTTTCAAAAATAAAAGAAGTATGGAAGCATATTTGGTTTGAAAATCCCTTTCCCAGTAACCACAAAGAAAGATAAAAACAAAAATAGATTGTAACAGAAGCACGAATACTGAAAGCATAATTTAAATTCGACCTATCAAAACATGCAATATTCTCTTTGGATAAGACAATCGAAAATATGATCTCTCAAGTGAAGAAAAATAACTTACCGCATAAAACGTTCAAGTAGAAATTTAAAAGTATAGTTAATAGAATAGAAGATAGCATTATTTTTTTACATTTCAAGAACAAATAGCCACTAGCACAAATTCTTGGATATTTAAAAATTTTGAAAATGATGATCTACATAACAAACGAGCAATTCTGCTATATAGCTTCAAGAACAATTTACATAACAAATAGATGACTTCATAACAAACTATCTATTTTAAAAAGGAAGATTCGTTTTTGAATTTTTTTATGTGAATCATTTTCTTCGCTTTTTCATGCATCAAAAAGAAAAGCAAAATCTTTGAATAAAAGTGACGTATACTATTTATTTTGATTAACATGAAAATGGAACTTTTTTATTCGAAATATCACACTGTTCCAAATTGCTTCACTTTCCGTTATCTGCCATTATCAATGGAGTTAACATCGAAAGACGCTAAAAACAATTTTTTTTTCTAGATTATATTCCAACTGATGGTCATGATGATACTGTCGAGAATAGCATACAATAAATGGTGAACTATTCCAGTATCGTTCGATATATCACTGGAATATACGGAGTACCTGATTTGCAAAATTGAAAAGAATAAATAATAGCTTGCTTGGGTTATCTTAATAAAATCATTGTTTGATTATAGCAATCCGGCTAAATTTCTAGTTGAATGCAAAGCATTCCTGTACCAATAAACAATAAAAACATGCAAACTTCTGAGAGATTTTCAAAATGATAGAAACGGACGAAATCTTATCCATGACACTCTCCACTTCGTTCATCTGCTCACTCATTCATCATGCTTACATTAAATTTCATTATTCCTCATGAAATGTTACCAGGCATAAGATACTGTCAGAATCTTTCAAGGTTTCAGAAATCCTCCTCATCAGTAAATCATTAATGGAAGCAGTCGTCCGAAGCCACCTTTGCAATTGAACCTTTTCTACTACTAGATGATAGGGTGAGCTGAGCTTCGTCGTTGCGAAGTGTTCGCGTTTCATTTATTGTCTGGAAACCGGTTTTCACTTTCCTCTCCTCGAATGGCCACAATTCGTTATCGCTCCTAAAACAATGCTTCGAGCGCTTCTTTGCCAATTAGAGCATTTGAGGCCAAATGAAAGTATTTCCAGGCAATTTTCTAGAAGGAAAGAAAGCACGATGGTTCCGATGACGTATTGGGTTGTTCGACACGCTGAACGTGAGGACAATATTAACTCAGCGTGGCAAAGTAGCTCGACGTTAAAGAGTGATAATTCGCCGTTATCGAAAAGGGGACAAGGCTCGTTGATTTTGATGATCAGTTAAAACTATTGTAATCATTAGTTGACAGTGGAGCAAGATTACTTAGTTATCATGATTGGGAGAGGAACTCCTACATAACCGAATGATTGTATCATTTATGAAGTTATTGTTTCAGACTGATAATTTTGAAATAATAGATATAATGATGCAGAAATATAGTGGTAGGTAAAATTATCAGAGAAAATCCTGTTTGGAATGAATTCAATTCGCTTCGTCGTGATGCGTTGAAAGCTAATTTTCAGGGCAAGCAGATGAGCTTGCTGCTCGTTTCAGTAATGTTCATTTGGATCATGTTTTTGTTTCACCTTTCGATCGTACTCTTGAAACAGCCACACGACTTCTGCGGGATCATAATAATGCTACCATAAAAGTTGAACCAGGATTATGTGAGGTCGATATATGATTTTATATCACTTTTGTTGTTGCAAAGAAACTTATAAGGAAAATTTATTGTGAGGCTTACTCCCTATGTATTTTTCCATTTCACATTTTTAGTTTGTCATTGTTAATTTGAGTAAAATTGTTTTTATAGGGGTTATATATGTGTGAAGATCCACCCGGATACGAAGACTTGAATGTCCTGAAAGAGAAATATCCACTTGTCGATACATCTTATAAGTCTGTAATGCCATGGAAACTCCCTCGAGAAGGTGACGGTGATGAAGCTTGTACACCACGCGTACAAATGACTTTGGAAGGTATCGAGGAACGTTTTCCAGGTGATTAATATTAGCAAACAAATATTTCAGAAAAAATTACGATCTAATTTCGTAGTCCATGGCACTTACGTATATGCATGCTAATATTGAATGTTAAACAAAAGATATATAGTAATTTATTTCCTTTTATGCAAGGTAAATAATTATGTAACTGTTTGATTATTACAGGTACTGAAGTGTTACTTGTGTCTCACGGGGCTCCAATTGGTGCAATCCATGAAGTGCTGGGCGGTTCTTGGAAATACGTTGGCCAAGCTACAGTATCAAAATTTGTGAAAAAGCCGAAAGGCGGTTATATCAAAGAACTCAGCGGGGATGCATCTCATCTTAGCGACCAAACTAATCTTCGACCATGGTAGTAATTTTGTTCCTGACCGGTTAACGAAATATTTCAACTATTAATAGTTAAAAATTCCCAAACTGTTACAAACGGCACAGGTTTAACTATTTATTAATTAACCCATAACTTTGAAAGTTTAAATTAAGCCGCTGCGAAAAGGTAAATCCTCTCATCTTTGTGGGGTTTCGGTAAATTTACTCTTCATTGTAACAGTTTTCAGAATCATTTAATCTTTAACTTTTGATAACCTTTTGGGATAATCTTTTTTGATTTTAATTAGTAAAATTTATTTTCCTTTTTTCTTGAAATTCGTTCTGTTCGAGATGTTGTGATTGTGAATAAAGGTAATACTGTGATAAACTTCCTATGCCGTGATAAATCGTCGAAATCTGCAACGAAATATATATTGCTAGAAATTTTAAGAAATTTTCTTTTTGACGAAGACCGTTCCATATGTTCAAAAAATTTTTAACTGCTCTGATACGTTCAATTAAACGTGATGAGCACTATTAGGAACACTGTCGATTCGATCGCTGTTTCAAGCTTATTTTGAATGATTTGAATTAAAATTGTTGAATGAAAAGATCTATGACTATATCAATATTTTGGTAAAAATGGAAGAGAAATCAATACCAATCATTCCCCGGGCTAAAGCTACGAAATGCACACGAAACAATATTACTACTTCAAATTCATCTTCCAGACAAGTATAATTTTCAATTTAAAGGAATCAATTTTTCTTTTCTTATTTTTTATATTGTTAGTGATATGAGGTAAAATCATACCCGTGTGCCAATCTCAAAATTCAAAAATAACATATTTGTAGTATTTAATAATTTAATTCATATTCAATCAGACTAATTTCCACTTTAAAGTTGGATTTGATGAATTTTTAAAATGATGTCACCACTAGTAACATTAAGCAGCCTTTTATGGATCATGATAGTCTTTTTCATCATTGGCCTTTATTTTGTTGCCAAAAGCTAATACAAGATTACATTACTCTCCAGAGATATCTATGCGGAAGAATAGATAGACTGAAAAGTAGATAAGTGGATACATCTGTTCAAAAAACATTTAACTTCTGGAAACTTGTTGATAATTATTTTTTATACTGGTTCCATTTGTCAGATCCATTCATCAATCACTTATTGGCTAAATTTTGTTGTTAGATCTAGCATGTTCATATCATCAGACGAAGATATATTAATATTTGATAAATCCGAAAATGATGCACTATAACTCCTAAAAGAATCTTACTTTCGATAATTCCAATTTTTCTCCCTTCTTAATTTACTTAATTTAACTTTTAATACTTCGGATTTAACTCAGAACCTTTAAATCGCAACGCGGAAATTGATTTCTTTAGCGGATTAACATATCTTATGAAATACAGATTATTGTTCATTTTAAATTTCAAATTTTAATGATTTATTTTCTCCAGAAAATTTTGAAAATCTATTATTACTTCAATGAGTTAAATGAGCGAACTGATTTATGGTTATTTATGCTAACGATATTTTGCAGGAAATATCGGGAATTTGTTTTATTGCTCACTACTAATACTAATGAAATGTTTGTAGAATTTCGTGTCAAATTTTTATCAAATGCTTTATTTCCAAATATCAATTAAATCATTAAGTTATTGAATAAATTAATGAAATTAATTGCTCGCTTAATTGTTACCTCATCTTATTTGTCATTTAATATTTATTTTCACCGGATTAGGCATTGATTGATGATTTTATTTCATTAGGCTCATTTAAAAATTTTTCAGCAAAACTTAATGACATTTTTGAGTTATGAATAATTTAAATAATAGCAGAAAGTATGCAATTTTCTTCACTTTCGATTTTCATTTATTTAGCTTATGAATTCAAAGTTCATAAAACGAAAGTTGTCATATACATAATTTATAAGGATTCTTAGGTGGTCAAACGGAGTGACCATTATAATGCAGGCGTTTATTTTCAATTTCTGTCTTACCATTTTTTTTTCCTAATTCCTTTCCATATTGATTGATTAACAATGAAACAATGAAATTGGATAGATAAAAATTTGCAAAAATTTAGCTATCGGATATGAACTTAATCTTAGAATACGAGGATTTACATATGAATTAATTTGCTAGGGGTTCAAGATTCAACCAAATGTTTAAAATATATAAAAATTTGAATTTGCATATGAACTGGATAAACAATAAAATAGAAAACAATTTATGGTCTGCAAATACTTTGATTATTCAGATATAAAATTATTTTCAAAAATTTTCTGATAACATTTATTTCATTGTTATTATTTCATTTTCTCTCAAAAATTTCTTATTTAAAAAAAACAAAAATTTTTTAAAACATATAAAGAATACTTACAAAAAGTATGAGTAATTTTTGAAAGGAAAAAACTAGACTGTAATTTTATCCGTTAAAAATTAATTGTATTTTAAATACTTTGAATTGCTGTATATTCAATGTTTCTTGATATCAAATAGTTCTTTTGATAAAAAAACTACAAATTTCAAATTTAATGTGAATTCTTAAAGTTAATCATGAGAATATCTATTGAAAATGTAAGTTTCAAAAGCAATTGAAGAGTTCACTGGTATAATTATAAGTGAATGGTTATGAAATTTCAAGAAAAAAGAATTCATTTAAAATAAAAGAGCTTTGAAGATTTGTGCTTAAATTGAAATTTCAAATTCTCTATGAAAAAAAAGACAAGAGTTTTTCATCCATTGCGATTGTAGCGGAAAACGAATGAAGCATGGAAAATTTTGATTTTTCAAATTATTGCAACATTTGATAATAGCTACTGATTATGTAGCAATTTTCATTTTTATCTTTGCTTCATATGTATTGGCTTAATTGGAAAGATCCATTGCTAAAATAAAATTACTGTAAGATAGGATAATTCCATTCTATTGTTTAAAATTAAAATAATATATTGTATTCTATTAATCAAAATTAAAATGGCACAATTGATAATTGAATTCTCTGTTATATATTATAATGATACAATCATTCGTACTCATTTAAGGTATATAAAAAGAGAAAGAGATGCCTTAAATTCATGAGCTATTTAATATACTTCTCGTCAAGCAGTATCCGATCGAACTTAGCTAACAACACAGACACACTTTCCTGTCATCAATTTTACATGAAGCATTTAAAAAATTTTTTTGCTAATTCTTTCTTCTCAACATGGAAATCAATAATTTCTCTCTGTTTTGTTAGTTATGGCATTTAAAATGAAATATCCATTATTTTCAAACATAAAAGAATGAATTAACGCTTTTCTCACTATAATTTGGCAACAAGAAAATATATGAAGGGATTATTCATAGTTTGAAGATTTAGTTCATTTAACGGTACAAGGAGGATACTTCTATCATTAATTAAGCTTATCATTAAATTTAGCTAGAAACGATGCTCCTCAATGATATCTTTTTGTGATATTTTTCATCTATCCTTTCTATCACAGAAGAACATGATAATCAGTTTGATAGCTATCAATCTTTGGAGCATTATTACGAAAAAGAAGTGTTAAAATTAAACAACAGTTCCAAATTTCTAGACTATTCTGTACCGTCCTTAATGACCTTAGAATAAATTTATGGAATTACATTTGTTTAAATATGACACAATGATTTGCAACATCGAAGAAATAAATCTATTCGATTATTAAATTCAATTATCAATATTAAATGATCACACTGAACGAAATTATGATAATCGTAATTTTGCTCGTTCCATATGAGTAATTTTCTGATTTGCATCAAATTATTTTCGAACTCTATGCATAAACGATATCAGAGATGTCAAATAGAATAAGTGATGAAAGTTTGTTGCTTGAATGTTACGTCGTTTATTAAGTTTGTGTCAAGCACAGAATGTTCAGAATGAATAATTTCCTTCTCCTGTCAATTAAAGATCGTGAAATCAACATTTTTACTGTCAGCTTATCCAATATTAGGACTGATTATTTTCTTACTATCTTCCTTTCCATTATCTATTTTTATATAGTTTTGTTAAATTAAAATTCAGAAGTTTTATGGTTATCTTCAATTTTTGCTTTACAACTTATCATTTAGCATTAACTAAAAATTTCACTTCAACCTATTCCTAACAAATTGATTTAAAAAAGTTGATTTAACTTGATGAGCGTTCGCTATTTTCAATTTTATATTTGATTCCAGATTATTTCATTAGGGATTCCCGAATTAAAACTTCGTATTTCAATTAATCCATTAAGGATAATTGGATAAAATGTTCCATGCTTGTATTGCTATACTTCTACTAATTGTGCTTATCTGTACGTGTACAATATTAGCTGTAATCGATTTGGAAAATTATAATTTCGGCCTATACATTATATTGCTTTGCATTGTAGGTAATGGTCAAATTTTCATAATACAGAAAAGAACTTAAACTTTAAGTAAAGAAAGAAATATCTTTGTTATTTTTACTGTGTGATTTTAGGAAGTATAACTTCCAAATTACTTATTACATCGACCTAAAATTCAAACGTTAGAAAGATTATATTTTTTACTTTACAAATTGCCAAAATAAACAATTGTAGTTTGATTTTGAGAAAAATTATTTAGGTATAATGATTGCTTGTGCCTTTTGTATTGCTAATCCAAATGCATGCAAGAATCCTTCGTGGTATACCAGATTTTGTTTGCTACTTCAGGTTTATCAATGTTTTCAATTAATTTAAAATCAATTTTTTTATCATGGAAATTAAAGTATTTCATCGAGGATATATTTGCATTAGCAGAAATGACTGATAATTCCCACTTAATTTTTACATTAAAAAAATCTTCATCCAGTTAACTCGTCAAAAAAGGAAAGGATTTTTTAGGAATTACATCCTGAACATCTCTATCGCAGTTCCACGTCTTCAAATACGAATGAAGCAGCATTTTCAACATCAGGATGTACAACAGATAACAATACTGCACAACGATTCAGGTAGTTATATGACTACGATGAGGTAGAAACTAGAAAGCGAAAAATGATAAATAGCGAATTTTACTCCTATTGGTTTGCGAACAAATCTTGACTCGAATCTAAATTTTTTATGATTGGAATAGAAATACATTTTACTTCTGCTTTATTTTATTCACAATTTTTGATTTATGGATAAATTCTTGTTCCAATTAATCAGATAGCATCAATTATATTTTGGGGCAGCAACAGTTTTTTTCATACATTTTATTATAAAACTCATTCTTAGGAATGGTAATGGAGCAGCAGTTGCAATGTTAGCGCCAGCAGTTCATATTATGCATCATGTATGGAAAGGTATGGCATGGATCACCGAAGATATTAGTGAAGAGGAAAGAGTTACAAACTGTCGAACGGTATGTCTTACTGAACTCGATACATGTAACACGTAGTTTAAAAAAAATCCCGAGCACTTTTTGAATCAAAATTTAGTAAACTAAGGATTGAAATATTCATGAGGATACTTCGTAAGTTGATATAGCCCATCAAAAATGAACTATGGCTTGAAAATAAACTTATAAGCTTTTACTGACATTTGTTTGTAGAAAATTTGCAGAATGTACTCCAAGGGCTTCTTATTTATGAAAATTAAGTACTTACCTGGAGAGAATAGCGTAATGGGAACAATTTACTCATAATGAGTAAATTGTTTCTCAAAGGAATCAGCAAACGAATCTAGCTTGGGAAAACTTTTTAACTATTAAGCAAATGAATCATTAGAGGCCTGAAATAAAAAATTAAGGCTAGGAAATATCCCTTTCTTAGCCATGCAATATTTCTGCGAACCATTGATTAAGACGGGATCCACTTTTGCTAAAATATACCTTGGGAAAATAGTTTTGCATCTCTTACTTACACTTTATAAAATTCTTCCTTATAGTCTAAAATCTTTACAAAAGAATGTTCCCGACACCGCTTTGCATAAATTTGCACATTTTTCCAGCCAACGATTTCAATGCCAGAAGATTCAGTTGGTGAATGGGATTCTAAAAATGATGTAACTTTATGACGATTACTCTTTAAATCACCGCTCGTTTATTATTTTCAAATAATTGCTCAGTAACCCTTTAATGGTCAACTGAAAGCAAGAAATGAAATTTAAAGCCTTCAATCTAACTATTTAATCTCATATTTTTGTAATGCGAGTTGGAAATGTACAAAATCACGCACGATTTTTTAATTACATATTGAAAATTCACAAAAAAAAGAGTAAGAAATTACAAAGATGATCTGCATGGCAAATTAGCATAAAAGGAATATCACGAAGAATCATAGACATTATAAAACTGAACAATGGAAAATGATGGATGAAAAATTTAATATCATTAAGGACGAAATTTCAAAATCCCAAGAACTAATTTTATCAAATAAAACATTTTAACGATCCCCGTAAATTTAACATTTACCAATGCCCAAATCAGATATGGATTAACAATCCACGATCAGAAACTAAAATATACATTAAGTGGCGAGTGGAACACTCGAAGTTCGACTCACTTGACACCGAGATTTGTCACGCAGAACCCAAACCTACAAGAAACCCAAATAAAGTCCTAACGGTCCTCTCAAGCAATTCGAATAAAATGGAAAACAGAATCAAAAGAAAAGAGAAGCGACCCATTTCACGATACCATGATAAGAGAAAAGAACGCTTTTTTCTTCCATATCGAAAACCTGGCGAATTCGTAAACAAATAATGCATTTCGCTGAATCGTGATGAATAAATAATCTAATTTAAACAAATAGAACTACACATTAAAAAAAAATTACGATGCAAATAGCCTGTCTGATGATCACCATGGTAACAACTTTGATACAAAAACCATTTAATAATGTAGAAATTTTTTTTAGCAATCATATTTCTAAAATAAATGCCGAAATACGCACTGACAAATTCAGCAACTCCTCACTTTTTCCTGAAAAAGTTTTGTTTTTCTGAAAAATCGGAACAATACAAGGAAATAAATAAAAGACTGTTAGTATTTAGTTTTATGAGACGATATGATCACTGTAAACCATTTCTAAAGCGGCAATGATTATATGGAAATAACATCGAAAGTGGACAAAATTTCATGAAACCAATTGAAAGCTCAAACAAATACAAAATATTTCAGGTTGCTGCGTTGATAATTTGACATAAATTAAGTGAGTAAAAAAACAGTTATTTCCAACCATTTAGGGAACCATACTCAACGTAAGAATGGTAACCAGCAGTTCAAAAATAACGTGAACTTTCAGTTACTCAAAGTATCTTACTTCTTCACTAATTCCACATTCGCACATTGAGCAGGAAATGAAATCACCGTTTGTCGTGAACGCAGTCGTGTTGCCATGCCGCTCTGCATAAAAATTCAGTATAATATTGAATTAAATACAGATTTGAAAAAATTTCTTAATATATCGTAGAATAGGTCAATAAGAGAACTATTTCTGATTTCACATGAACAAATACAATTGTGTCAAATTGGAAACAGTTTTTCTATAATATAGCTTCAAAATTATATTACTTTAAAATTTCCGACACTGCTTTTAATCTTCTACAAAGCACCCAGAAAATTTCGAAACGTTCGACTCAACATGAAAAACGAATATAGATAGGATAAAACAGTAAAACATTGTGGAAGATCCCAAATTTCAAAACTGAGAACTTACCGTTTCTGGTATTATTTCCTTTCGAGCTTTTTCAATTGACGGTTTTACATTTCTACTATTGTTTGACTTTCTTCTCTTATCACATTTGGCATCATTTTTTAAACTCGTTTTCCTTGATTTCTTGGTTACCACTACTTTAGCATTACTTTTGATCTTACGCTTAACTTCACTATTTTCATCTACGGTTGCGATTGTTTGGTGCCCCTTAGAGATGACGACTGGTGTTGAACTCATAAATGGCGGCTGACAAGTAGCAACAGCATTTCTCATCTAAAAAATGCTTCATATGGATTTTGGATTTTTTTTTTCAAAATTTTATTGACACATTACATTCCCGATCAGTCTTCTTTTGCAAGTCAGAAATTTCCGTGAAAACTTTTTTCAGAATTTGGAAAATAAGTTATTAACATAGTCCACTTTAAACGATATCAAATTGGTGAAGACAAACATGAATTGGATGAATTGGTGAATAGTCGCAATCTTCTAGTGAACCACGAAAATTTTGACCATTCTCGTTGCTATAATTTGTTTTCGACGTTCCGGGTTTACTTTCATCATCTAAGCTTTCAAATGAAACTTGTCTCTTCTCGATCTCTTTTCTATCCTTCATTGAAGTGTTCCAAAATAAGAAATCTTGATATAGAGAAACAAAAATAGAATTACTACTCTACACTAGGCTCGAATCTAATGAATCCTAAAAATTTATTAGTTGAGGCGTGGACTTCAAAAACAATGGTCAAGGATCATAAATGCAACAGAGAAAACAAAAAAATGTCCCTTTCCAAACTCCAACTGCTCGCAAATATTTTTAAAAATTTTATCTAAAACTAGTTCATTTCCTTATTGGCTTGTTTTAAATATTATTTTTTAAATAATATTTGTAGCATCATTAACGGAATTATTCTAGCGAGATTGGAATAAAGTTTAAAACATTCAACTTCACCGAAATCAGAGTAAAATCGCACTAAAGAAAAATTATATTAATCTTTACTTGTTGTGGTTTTTCTTTTTCAGAAACAAGTTTAGGACGCTTAACAACAACTTCACCAATTTCGTTATTGACAGAAAGACCATTCGACTCAGTTTTATGATTTGGATTATTTCGTAAATGTTTCTCACTAATTGATCTGAAAATCCCGTTATTATAATCCTCAAAGATTTGAAGAATGTATGGAACTATGATCCGTAGCTATATAAGTAATTAAAAATCAGTTTGAAAGTGCAAGTGATACCTCTTACTGCTAACATTCGGGTCACTGCATTTACTTCTAGATTGATTTCGATTATTTGTCAAGGAGTACCGTACAAATGACTTAGTTGTTTCTTTCGTAGTGTCAATTTTCTGATATTTTGCGTTTGCTTTCTTCGTTTTCATCTGTTTGACGAACGATGCTGGCACATACACTTTAGTATTAGTCTTAAAAATTATATAAATGTCAAAATCTGAAGGAATGAAATTGATAAAAACATCAATTTTTTTGAAGGAATGGAGTCAAATTTTTGCACAAATTATTATAACTCACTGAACACTTAACACTTTAATCACAGAAAAAAACATTCTTATCTTACGCAGCCTCTTTTTCCTGGCATTTGGGATGACTGCTGACAACAAAATTAGAGAATAGAAAAATAGTCTATTCAAAAGAATAAAATAAATATTTGAAAACTTACTTTTCCCATATTCAAAAAGAATCTTTTACTTAGTAATGGTTTACTTTCTACATCCTTCATTAAATTCTTCACGCGATAAGATAATAACAGTATTCCAATATCACATAATGCCCATATTTTCTAAAAATAAACGGAAAAAGGGATATCCAGATATCATGACATTTTAATATCAAAAAGACATATAAGAAACGATAGAATATGAAGATAAAAACCAGAAAAATTGAATTCCAAAAATTTCGAACGAAATTCTTGAAGCATAATTTGACAAACCTCGTTTTTTTGTTGTAGCTCCTCTCTTGTACAGCCTTGTAACTTCGAATCTGTGCTGTTTTTTATTGTCTGCAAAATAAAAATATTTGACGAATCTAATCCCCAACAAACTTAATTTAAAAGTAAAAACTGCTCAAATTTAATAACTTGTGTGAAAAATTTAGAAAATAAAAACCTTGAATATGTTGTAAATAAATTCTAAACTGCCTGGTTCCTTTCTTGCACTAAAAATCTCCAATAAAAACCAGATAGATCTGTAAAATAAATGATTGAAAAGCAAATGACATAAATTTGAAAAACATAACCTTAAAAACAAACTTAGAAAAATCAAAATGCTGAGAAAATCAAAACTCACTCTGTCAACCTCCATAATTCGGGTTCACATTTAATAGACTCAAATAATGGAAGCTTTGCAAGTATGTAAATTGCATATGCGATGCAATACTCAGGCTGGTAATATGGTGCAAATTCTAAAATAACATTGCAAAATGATATCGAGATATTCCCATAAAAGTTTGCTCAAATTTTTTGATAAATTAAAAATGACAACATTAAAATAGCAAATCAATTTACCTTTCACTTCAAATTTTTCCAGGTATTTTCGTCTTTTTGTTATATTCGCATCAATCAAAACACGCATTTTATTTTGGAAATCGACATCTTCATATAGTGTCACAAGTGCAAACAGCCCCATGTATTCAACATGTAGCTGAAGAGCCAATAAATGTTTGTTAAGCTTACCGAAAAATCGATGTCTCATTTCGGATTCTTCATCCTAAAAGAGGTGTAACTTATGCCACGCGTAATATCGGCTCAATTGAAAGATGAAAACTTTAAGATCATCCCCAAAACTCTGAAATTTTCAAAACTAATTTCGAAACTGCAACAAACTTCCCAAAAACATTCCCCGAAATGCAGTATTTTCGCAAGAGTATCTAGAACTCACACAACAAAGTGCAGAAAGCGTAATTAAATCAGCCGCAGTAACAAATTTCATATATCGCGGTTTTGTTGCAAGTTTTAACATTGAACTTCCCGCCAGTATTCGAAATTCGGCCATATGAGTTCGACTATAATAAATATGGAACTATAAATCTACTTTCAAAATTTCATTGAATTTTCTTGCCTTCTGAAGCTACTGAAATCAATGAATTTAACGTGAAGAGTTTACATTTAAATTAATCTGATCCTGTTTGATCTCTAGATTTAGTAAATTATGAAAATGTTTAACAGTACGCATCAGTCTTATGAAAGATATTTGCATCTCCAAAAGCATTGCTCCAGCGACCATAAACATTTCGCAACAGGCCATGCCTAGCATAAGTGAAGTGTAGAAAATCAAACTAACCTACATGGTTTCTCGAAGATATCTCCTTTCGTTTCTAACAATGTGGAATATAATTTCAGAAGGTTTTTGGCTAGTGGCTCGACATCACATTCCGAGAACTGCGCTACGGACACCAAAAAATTCGCAACGAATTTCAGACAGTGCTTCTCAAATACTTTTGCTTGAGATTTCACAAATAACAGGACTCGGAATCTTTGTTTCTCTTGCATGATCAGAACTAATATTGGAAAATGAAAGTGATACACATGCAATGACTTAATTCCAATAATGAAGAACTAATAAACCTTAATCTCTACATAATTTTCATCGTAAATTACTCCATCACCAAACTGCTCATTATATTTATTAGCATTACTCGGTTGGTTAAAAATTGTGCTACTGCCATTTTGGTCAAGCAATAAATCCATTATTCTTGTCTGAAAAAAGTTCACCATTTATTAGGAATCTGATTTATAATTCAGAAAAATCCAAAAGTGTAAAAAATGACAAACTTTAAGTATTTCAAGAAGTTCACTGCAAAACTGTACAGTATCCACTTCTACACAAGAACTTAGTGCTTTGAGTGCTGTACAGCACTGTGGATCAGATGTCGAAATATGAGGCAAGGAATCCTAAAAACAAGGTAACAATAATGAATTTTGTATATAATTCTAGTTATGGCCTAATAGAAATTTTATCTTATATGCCATTATCTATTATCTCAATTAAGCACTAACAGAAGTCAAAAAATTTTTGAAAAAATCTGAAAATTTTATTTTCTCTGCACTACAAACTTTATTAAGCTTGGACTCACTTCGAATATACTTCCAAGCTTCGCTCGGGCTTCTTGAGTATTTAACAATCTTGAAATACAACGCACAGCATATTTTGCAGCACGCGGAGTGCCATTTAGACTAATGCATTCGCAATGTTTCACAAATTTATCAATCATATCCTTAGCCAGGAGTTGATGCTGTTTCAGTTCAGTAGAAATTGTAAGTACCAGCTTAATCAAGCCTTCTACTGAAAAAAATTAAGAATTAAAATTTATTACAAAGATCTCTGATAATGAAATTAAATTAAATTAGAAATTAGAATCAAGTTATAGTCTGAAAACAAAATTTGAGATATGGTTCCAAAAAAGATCAATTCAATCTCTATTATTGTTTCGAATTAACTTAATCGAATTTCACATGATTTCCTAATTTCATGATAAAACATATTGACAAAACCAGCTACGAGACAGATAATAGAGAAGCAAATCAACGAAAACATAACAAAGGTAAGAGAAGAATACTGTTATCTTTTGTAACTAATATCACATGCTTTTTCTCATATGAGTTGTCAGATTTTTTAATTTATACTCTCCCTTATATCTTACTCTGTTCGAGAGTATTAAGAAAGACAAACTTTCAGAAAAATTTTCGATCTCGACCAGTTCTATTAGACCTTCCAACGTAGGTCCATTTACAAAGCAGTGTGGGTATGCATCTGCAACTATCTGCAAACAAAACAGCTTAGAATTAACAACAATTTAATTTCGAAAAGCTGAAAAAAGTGGATTCAGTAACATTAAATGTCTGAGACGCAATCTGGCACGGAAATATTTAAAATACCTTCAGAAGCTTAATTAATTTACAGCAACGATTAAATTGATTGCAGTCGATACTGTCTTTAATTAATGTGATCACTATATCAACCAACACTGATACTGCGGTCCCGTCAAATTGAAGAGGTGAACAGCATTCAAACAAGCACCTCACTGCATCCAGACATTCCAGAGATACTTTATAATCTCGTAAACGTTGTAAAATTTCCAGCTTAAATAAATGACTATGCATTTAATAAGCTATCTAAAAGGAAGAAATCATTCACCTAAATCAGATAAACTCAACTTTTTTCAAACGCAAATATAAAAAGATCTTATATAAAATAAAAAAATTATATCCGATTTTTCCATACAAATTTACAATCATGAATCCCCATGAAATTATGCAAATGAATGATTTGATTTAACTGAAAAACTTACCACAGCTGATTCAACTTTTTGGCAGGTATATTCTTTTCCCGTAATGTACTTCAATGATAGTAATATTTGCCTGTCATTTGTCAAGTATGTCAAAAATTGCCTGCAAAACAAGGTAATTAAGCATAAATTTCAAGTAATTTTCCACTTTACTAAGGGAGCAAAAAGATTTTATCTTCAAAGAAATTACCTGAAAACAAACGAAAATTTTGCTGGTTCAGGATTGCACTCAACGATACCTCTGATAACATCATCGATTGTTTTTCCTTTTTGTGGTTCAACATTCTGCTCAATCAATTTTACCAGATTACGCAAAAGTCGTTGTTGAAAAGACTGCTTCATCAAAATTTGTTCCAGAGCTCTAAGAATTTTAGGAGGCTATAAAAATAAAGAGAAAATTTTCGTTAAGTTCCTAAATATTCGAGAATATTCCTCCTCTCTTATTACAAGATTATGGGTAAAAAACGATATTTGCAAAGATAATATTATACAGTTATATAGACTAACTTTGCACCATAGTTGTTTGTATTCAGAAAAACATTAACCAATATTCTCATACGCTTGCTTTCATCTAATTTATACGGAATCAAATTGAGGACAAATATTTTTTCCGTTAATAATCTGAAATTTCTTTCTTCCGCTCTGTTATAAGATATTACATTGTTTCTTACATGAAATGTATTTGTCTCGTAAATACTTGGAAATATTTTAAATCTTAAATGCATGCAATGAAGTTGCAAAACTCCATTTCGAAATTTGCACAATGAAATATTATATGTGAATTATATGTGTATTATATGTGAAATTATATGAGTTTAAAAAGTGCATAGATCGGCACCTATCCTCCATAAGCGGCTGATAATAATGATTCATGATAGCAGAGAATATACTAGACACGGAGGATTGTTCCAGATTTGTCAGACCGTCGTTACTAAAAACTGTACGATGAAGATGGGAAAGTCCACGAATCACTGCATGCCGAACTCTAACCTGAATGAAAAAATATGATGCTACGCATGACTTGAAACATTACTTCTGAAAATAGCATTCGAGTAAATAAATAACCAATGACGGCTGGAAGCTACAAATTCAGACAAACAAAATTTAAAATTTCAATGCTAAACGTCAGCTTCAGTTCACAGTATGCCACAACATGATATTGAAAATCAAAAGTGCATGCATCATATTTTAAAAAAATGCGCATATCAAAAAGATATAATGTAAATGAAAATTTATTCATTAACGAAATCTAGAAATTTTGTTTGCAAAATTACTTTTTACCTTTTTATCCCGAATCCTATCGATGACATGAGTAAGAAGTTTTTCACTTAAAGCTTCGAATTTCCGTTTTGCTAATCCTTGAACCATAGTAAAGACTTCCAAACGCACGTTCTCATCTAGATCCTGACAACGTAAAATGATAGCATCTGAAATTTCAAATTTCCCTGCACGAATTGATTTATATTGAGATATAATAAATCAATTCATCAGTTCACTTCAATTCGATCAATTCATCATGTATTCAACGTTTCAAATGTAAATAAAAATTATAGAAAGCGACGAAATAACAAGAAAATGATTTCAACCCAATTCTACTCAAAAAATAATATTCTACGAAACCTGTTACTTGTCCCCTTAATTCTGGATGAAAAACTAGAATGTCTTCAGCATTTCTGATACAAATACGACGAATTTCTTCATTAACATCAGCAAAACGTTTCATATATTCACTCCAAATTTCGGGTTCGTCTTCAGCCAAATGCGAATTCCGATCACCAAAAAGATTTCCAAATAAACGAACGGCTTCACGACGCACAACAACATCGTCACTCTAAAAATTCATGAAATAGAAATTTCATAAGAAGTGAAAAACGAAACATAAATTAAGACAACCATAGTAAGTAGATTTTTAACAAATTTCTAATCAATTATTCATTATTTTCTTTCAAAGAGCAACCGAATTAAAAAGTCAATAGTGAGAAAAGTTAACTATTGCTCACAACGTCATCAATATATTATTGGTTCAAACTCATCAATAAAGTCAAAAATTTTTAATTACATTCATTTGGTCGACTAATATTGGAAGTATGGAGGAAATCATTTCTGGAGAGAATTTATGCAGCTCGCAAATCAGGTCGTATAATTTTTTTTGAGAAATCAATTCACATTCATCCAAAATGCCTGTCTCCAACCCACGCTTTAACAGCTGAAGTTCAAAATAATTTTAGTCATACTTTTTCTTGGAATATGTATATATATATATATATTGATATAGACTGGAAAAACGAATTTTTTATATAACTCAAACCAAAGCAACGTAAGGTTCCAGTGTTGTTTGATTTGTCCGAATCAAATCGCATGCCATAAGATAAGCTTCACGATTATTTATCTGAAAGCAGCATATTAAACAAATTTAGAAGTGCCTTACTATTTCTTATATTACATGTTATAAAATAAAATTAGTTAGTTTAGATATCGCTAAAAACACAACAAATAAGAAAGTAAACTTTTTGAGGTTGCACAATGAAGAAGAAAATTGCGTCCAAAACGATATTTGAGATCTGATCAACTCCTTGAATCAACTTAGAGCATATTCCCATAAGCATTCCTCGAATGTGCTCATTAGCATTTTTCTCATTAATGCTGTTAAGAGATTGTTTTACTAATTGCCGCAGAATCATATAAGCATCATCTCCTAGTTCCAGAGCTATCTGCATTGTTTCCACTACAGAAATATTCTGAAACCTTACACTCGCAAAAAAACCTCCTAAGATACTTTTAAAAACAAATTCTTAAAAATCTAAAATTATTTACAAGTACAACAGTTGAAGAATGGCTTCAATCGTAAAAACTGTTCACTATTTTTTCTTAAGGATTGAATAAATAATAGATGGAAAAAATATTCTTCCCCTATCTGACTTCTGCAAATAAGTTGGGGAGAATTTTTGAAAATTTTAACAAAAGCATAAGTACTGAATGAACAGCAAACCTCAAGGAGATATAAATAATATTGATACATCGAACTACTCTTATCTGGAACATTTCCAATTACTGCAATCATAAATAGTAGCACATCCTGCAATTGGATTTTGATTTAAAAATAATACAATACAAATTTATCATAATATCCCTGTTAATTATAAATTATTAACAAATCTGTCCAACATGCATCAAAACAGGAAACCATAATATCTGTTCTTCATTTTGCTCTTTCATAAATATGCAAATACAATTTTAATTGAACTTGAATTCAGCACTTTTCTGCTCAGCTTCATATCAGAATTCAATTCTTTCATCTGCTCACAATGAACTAAACATTCCTTTAAATTTCTTTCTTGGACCGAAGTTGTTCTTTTAACTCTAACCTTGAGCAGAGATAGATTTTCAAATGGTGAGTTTGGTGCAAAAATCCGAAAAAGATCAGCGATACAACATGCCAACAACAATTGTACATCACTGTTTTTGTTGCTCAAAAACCGTGAATCAGTCAAATGAAACATTAAATCTTTATAGCGATTTGGAGCTCCAACTTCTTCATTTATGAGCTCACATTTCAACGTTTCAGATAAAGTCTAAAACAAACAGTGGAAAACATTTAAACAGTTTCGGAAAAATCTTCGAAATGTATCTGATCTTCCTATTGCATTCACTTACAATGTCTGTATAATCCCTTATAACTGTTCTGAGTAAAGAAAAATATTCCTGATGTTCTAAGAAGTTGATTCTTAGTTTTAAAATGAAAAGTAAAGCTTGATTCACATATTCATGAAGTGACAATTAAATAATTTTCTTTTCTTTCCTAGTATCTCTATAAATAAAGCATATAAATGAAAATGAATTTAATTAAAATAACCTTCAATCGATTTAACAACTCTGCATTTTTAAGACTCACACTGATTGGCTTACAACCTGTTGGATATTTTATAGTATTTGAAGGCATATTTTATAATTTCTGCTATCCTGAAAATAAACGAAACTATTAAATATGATGGAATTTTTGATGACTTATTCTTTAATAATTAACAAATAATGTTATCCGTATCAATAACAATGAGAATGCGGAGCTGATTCGAATATAACAGCACACACGAATCGTAAGAAAAAATGTCGCGTTTTTGTCAATGTGAGAAGCGAAGTGACGAAAATCGATGTTGAATAAAGCTGATTTGTCAACATCTCTTATCACTAAGAGAATAAATAGTAATTAACAATAAGCTCTGTCGGATTGCTCCGTTACATATATCTGCCCGACACGTGTCTCCTTGTTTTCTTTCAACTTCCACTAACAATGTCAGTCACTACAGACCGCCCACCGGAATAATACCCAAACAGTAATACTAACCGGGCGCTATTATCATATCAACTTATAATGTTCGCGCGCAAATTCTTCAAGATGGTACGATATGCAAATTTTGTGTCCCAATCACTAGGCGAATGCAAAACTTTTTAAAATCATTGGATGTAATTGAACTTGAAATCATAGTAAGTTTAGTTTTTTAAATTTAAATTTTATTTTCATCATCAAGTTCAATTCTTTAAACTTTTTTGCTAGAATCGTTGAACTATTTAACCTGATACCGCTATTTTTAGCATTTTTATTTCTTTTCTAACAATATCAAATATGTTTAGAGTAAGATTTCCGGGTGATTGATAATAGATAAAACTGAACTATCCACAAGGAAATAAACTTTCATTCAAAGGTAAATGACTCTGAACTTTGCAAGTTCCAAAATTTGATTGAATATTTGATTACATTTACAAGTGAACAGAGATTTAACGATTTTATTGGCTAATAGACATAAGTAAACATATATGAAACATTTAAAAATTTACGATTGCTAATAATAATCTAAAACGAGTGAAATTTCACTCATTTCAAATGAGTGAAATATCAACAAAAGTAAAATAATAAATTAATACAATTAATCGATGAAATTATTCATTCCTAATTTATTTGAATCACAACCAATTTAATTTCCATTTCTTTCATTTCTAAAAAAGAAAATGCATGCTTCTTCTTGCTTCTTTTGAAAGATAGATAAGAGATTAGAACATTTTGTAATCTGATATTTTCGACATCTTAAATTAGTGATATCATTGGGAAGAAGATTCCTATTTTATTTCAAACTCTAGCTTAATATTCATATATTTCATTTATTAGAAAGATAATATGTCCACTAATATTAGGAACCTGAAATCACTTCTCTTCTTATACAGAACATTAATATTTCAAAAAGAAAAAATTCACTTTTTGTGTTTTAGAACAAATTTAAAAATTAAGAGATCTTTTATGTTTGAGATTAAATTTGAAATTTTTAGATAGAGAGACTCGAAGGAGTAGTTTTGATTTGAAATTTTATCAAAGAAAAACTTTTCTTGCGATATATACAAATATCAACTGGGAGTGTTTTCAGTATCTGGCATGGTTTACAGTTAACTGTAGCCAAGAATGTTTACACGTGGTGGCAATATCTAGCATAGCTTATAGTTAACTATAACCATGAATATTTTGCGGTACACGTGGTGATGTTAATTGAGTAAAGCGCATACATGAATCTCTGTTAGTAGTCATATCGCTTATATCAAAACAAATTCGATTGTTGGAATCCAGAAAGACTGAAAAGATATATGGTTCATTTTCAAAAAATTTACTTTTAAATTCGAATATTTGAACTTTCCAGCAAAATTCTATCAGATAATTGAATCATGTTTGATTAGATTAAATTACAAGCAGTACTGGAATATCAAAAACCGTTCGAGAATTATTTTGAATGCATCCTAAGCTTAGTGTTTCTCTGAATTAAATCATCCCAATGGATTGAAGTGTGTAACGTTCATGTTTTGTGGAGCAGTTATGGATGCAATCCGGTTTGCTTGCTTTACCGGTTGGTATTAAACTCAGAAATTAATAATAGTCATGTATAAATTACCAGATGGTGAATGATTATTTCCCATCAATGTGCTTAACTCTGTTGATTTCGTAGATTGTACAGTTTCCGCATTACTTTTTATTTCTGAACTCTTCCGTTTCATTCTATGTCGACAATAGCCGGATATTGCGCAAGCGATCAGTAGCATTGTAAGGCCTGCTAGAATACTTAGAAGAAGGCAAAGTAAAACCTTCTCTTTGTTGTCTGAAATAGAATTTTCAGGATTGAAACCGCCAAAGTTGAAAAAATTTTAATACAAAATATAAAGATATTCTGTATTAAGTGAACTTTGGCAAATTTAGGAAAGAAAAATCTTTCATAGTTACGATAATAAAAATTCTAATTAAATAGTCCGGCAGTAGAAATTCAAATGCTTAGAAATCACTTAAACCTTTTATTGTTCTCACTATCAACATGACATCATGCATGAGACCGAAAGCATTAAATGGAAGATTGCTTGACGAAGTAGTGTCAATTGGATTTGCTACGACAAATGCGCCTTCTTCTGATTCCTCGTCACTGTTTACTAATAATGAATACATTATAATATCTGACTAAGCTTTCAAAAAAAAGTGCAAAGCTTAAATTAAATTATAAAAATTGAAAAAATTCCTTTCAGATTACAAAGTTTACAATAAATCTGATACCATTTTCATTCCTCTCAAAAGAAAAAATCTTTTGAGCTGCTTTATATCCATGACTTGGATCATCTCTGATTTGAAAAATGCGCTCATCGTCCTTCACAAGTGTCGCTTTCACTTTTGGAACTTTCATCAGTGATAAATTCTACAAGGTTTTACAAATTGCAAGGGTAAAATGAAATGAGATCAATAATCAGTAATTTAACATTTTCGAGAGTGATCATATCACTTCACAGGTGTTTCTTACCACATGAACAATATATTCATTAATCTAATTCAATAATAATAAATAGAAAGTATCTTTAAAAAACTTGCAGAAAGCAAAAAGATAAATAGGAGTAGCAGAATTGAATGGAAATACCGAAATGATTTTCTTCATGGCTTCCAAATTGTTCTTTATGGCTGCTTCACTGAAGATTTCATCGTTCACTGAATATTACATATTACTTAAATAGATTATCACTTTTTTTAATCAAATCTTTTTTCGCTTAAAAATGTAAAATTCTCATAAGTAGCTTCTTAAAAGTGGAAACCACTATAAAAAGTAAGTAGAGAAGTAAGCATTGATCATTTCTGGGAAGTGAAGTAATGAATACTTTTGTAGTTTGGCAGACAATACAGTCATTTAAAGTTTATTCCTCTTTTTGATCATTACTACTCATTGATATAAGAACATTTGATTTTTAAATTTCCAGTGAAATTTAAGCTTTAAAAACGCACTACACATGAAGATAAGACTGAGGTATTTGTGTATTCCTGATTCGCATCCGGTTTTGCCTAAGTATTCATCATTCACCAATATCGCGCATTCCGTTTTTGCATGACAGTGATAGAGTAATTGTGCCAATACATCCTTCATACAATCTGCAATGATCGAGAAATTAAAAAAAAAAAAACTTTTCATAAATTTCATAATTCAACAATCACTGTTTATCAAAGAAAAATTAAAATAAACCATAAATTGTGTTTTTCACGCTTGAAAAATTAAGAAAGCTTTCATCGAGTTTATTAAGTAAAATAAAGTTTCAATTTAAAATTGGTGGCGAAAATAGATTGACAGATAACTCATGGAATAAGTGATTGAAAGTAACTCATGAATAAGTAATATGTCATGATTAAATATCAGCCTTTTATCACTGTCAATCATCAACTAAATTTAATTTGGTGTAATCATTTTATTGATCAGTGTATTGATTCACATTTTACATTGAAAATAAACGATAAAAGGAAATTTGGGACAAATATGAATTAATTGATTTAGTAGCTAATATTTCAACTTCTAATATTTGTCCATTGGGTTGAAAAGTTCAAACTATTTCATTAAAGAGATTTTCAACAATTAATTTAAGTCAGATTTCTAAAGAACGGTAACTTACGCAGTTTTGGTGTGTCTTCCAACTTACGTTTCAATTCAGGTTCCAATTCACGTCAAATTAATTACACAATTAATGCAAATCTGATGAATTATAAAAAACCAAAATGCATATATTATGCATATACCTTGGGTAATTGAAGTATTTGGTGCGCAATGTGCTGCTCGTGCCGCGACCGCCCGACCATAATGCGCCGAATAAATAACTAATCTTTTATTTTGCTTGCAGTTCAATTGCATCGTTGTCCCTTCGCAAAATAATTCTTCATCGAATGATACTTTAAAATTATTTAAATTTGAAATGAGTAATAAAAAGAATGGCAGTAGTGGAAAGAATCAATTTATAAATGTACAGGTATTATTACCTCTTTTAAATCAATCGCATTAATACTATTTCATGATGATTATCATTAATTTATTCTCAATTTAATTCATGCTTACTATTTTATAATTATTATCATTAATTAATTCATATTTAGCGATTCTGTATCATATCGCTAGCTTCAAATAAATTTGAGTCTCTTGAAAAGTTAAAAAAAAATTCCTCAAGTGAAATCATCAAAAAGCCAATCACCTGGTTTACATTTATAGAATATCTGAAGATATTTGTGAGTATCCGGACATGGATCAGTACCGAAAAACGATGGCTTTACCATTATCTTACATTTTCTCCTATTACGACATTGTTCCAGAATTTTCTAGAAATCTCAATAAATTAATCATTTCTTATTTTCTCTATTCATTACATTATTTACGTATCAGTAATAATGATCCTTTTGCTAATAAATTCTTTTTCAGATCAATCTGGCAGTTTTTGTAATTCTAGAAGAAAAGGAAATAATATTCGAGTCAGAGGTCAATGCCAACTGTTCATTTCTTCCGTAAGTTTAGGATAGATAATACAGGTGCCATTCGATCCTTTATCTGTTAACACCAATCTTCGCTTATCATAAACAAACTTTTTTCTTCTTTTTGAAAACACCGCTCGGATTTAATGGAAATTTTAATGCCATAAACTTGTTTTATTTCTTTTGCTAGAAATTAGTATTATTTGAAATTTGTAACAAAATTTCATTTCACTTTATTTTTCGAAGAATTTGAAAGTGAAGAATCTTTCTTTATCTTTTCTCCGCTCTTTTTTCTCGTAGTAATGGTATTTTTGAAGTATTATAATTTACAAAGTAATTGTTTTTTTTTTTAAGTTGTAAAAATGGAAAATCTTTGAAATCATTTAGCTGAAAAATTTGAAAGTAAATGAAACAAAATTGATGAAATTTTCTTAAAAGCTAAAATAGATTATCGATGATAAAAGGCTTTACAAGAAAAGGACTTCCCACCCTCTGGCAAATCTCATAAGCTTAACTAGAATACAACTTTGTTTATCCTTTATTTGATAATTCAAATATAAATCTTATTTGCATTATGTGTTAAGCATATGCTCTTATGATTTATTCATTTATGCATCATTTAAATTTTTGAAAATACTACTGGAATACAAAAGAATTAGGTAGTGAAATAAATAAATTCATAGAAGTGACTAATAGGATATCAATAAATTTTAATTAAAATTTTCAAAATTGCAGCGAGAATAATAAATTATGAAGCATTCCCTTCCATTCTTGAAATGAAAATCAGAAACGAATTCTTCAAATGAATTTCTTTCTTTTTTTCGAAAATATTCTTTAACAATGTCAGATAAGCAAATGCTTTTTTTTGGAGAAGCTAGAAATGATTGAATTCAGGCATTCTTTATTCCCTTTAAACTTTTAAATTATTGATCGAAAAAAAGTAATTTTCCTAAAATTATCATTATTTAAAGTAAAAAAAAAGAAGAATTTTTTAAATTTCAGCAATATTTTCAACGATATTCATCTTTTTTTTTTTTCAAATTTTATACAAAGAAATTCTTTAATGTTGATAAGAATCATTTTAAGAAAATGATAAATATTTCTGCCGAATTTTTCCCATAAAATGGAATTAAGAAAAAGTAATTCGAGAATTTCCGCTATCTTTCTATTCAATTCTTGGGAAATATAATTTAACTGAGTTATTATCACTGCAGACTATAATATGTTTCTTTTCTCATATCAATAATAATTAATCATTCATATGCAAAAGCACTGAAGTCAGAAATCGGATGGAATAATCAAATGCGAAAATGTTATAGTGAGAAATGAAACAAAGTAATCCTCAAATTAAACAAATGGATTTAAATATTTTCAAAATTCAATACCTATTAGTGTTTATTTCAATTCAAATGCACTTTTAATCAACGAATGATAACATTAGTACAATTATTCATCCCAACTGTAAACGATTTTCCAGCTTTATCAGTAAATTTCAATAATACTTAATCAATTTTGATTTCAAATTTTCCAATTTTTTTTTAAACAAATTTATTACTAAAAATAGGAAAACATTAAACAAATGTAATTTTTACTATTATTTTTATGTGATAAATCTTTATCTTCTTATCACTAAAGATAGAACAATTGTTAATGATGTAATAGATGTTCTTACACTAATTAATCATACGAATAGATGGATAAATAGACAATAACAAACAACAATTTTTCCCTTTTATTAAGTATATTTCAGTAAAATAAAATATTATAATTAATTAAAATAATTATAACAAACAATAATTATTTAACATTTTGATTTGATAATTATAGCAATTCTTAGTTTCATTTTATCTTACAGTAAATTTTATCAGTTTTAACCGTTATTGAAAAGGAAGAAAAAGTTTAATCACTGCTTAATCGAATATTATCAAATCTTTGAAAGCTTCAACTGTTTGCCTTCTACCTTCTGTCTCTTACTCTTTTATAAAGACTCAAATATTTTTCGCAATTGTATAAAAGAAAAAAAAGAATCAATATTAAGGAGTGATAAATTATCAGCTTACCGCATGAGCTTGTGTCACATCACAACTGATAACTTCATTTGATGGAAATTGAGTGGGTGAGGGACAAAGTTGATCACCTGCCACCAAACGACCATAAAATGTACTTTCAAGTAATATTTGCGTGTTTCTTGGACAGTATAATGTAATTCGTTCATTATCACATGCTTGCATAAAATTACTTCGTAAGCTTTCCATCATAAGAGCTGCAATTTCTCCGAACTAATCGAAATAACAAATTAATTGAAAGAAAAAAAAACTTCATCTAAAAGTGAAAAATTATATATCTTTAAATTTGAAAAAAATTTAAAAAACATTAAAATTTTTCCAAAAATGATTTTCACTAAAATTATTTTATGTATGTTAGCTAATTAGTGAATCTAATCTAATTTCACTGTTGGAAAATGATGAATTCAAGTAGTCAGCTGTGAAAATTAGTTTTTATGTATTGAAAAAGAATGTAATTAAGACTAACGGATCCAAAATGGATCAGAATCAGAAGCTTAATTATTCGAAGTTTAATCATTCCAACATTAGAAGCTTAATTATTTCAACAAGCTTTTTTATGGATTTAATTTCATCAAATTAGTTTTTTCAGTCTTTAATCAAAAATTATCAGTTTTTCAACCTTTCAAATAGATTTTTGTAATTCTAAAAAAAGTATAAATTTTGTAAAAATTTAGTAATTAGCAGAAATGTACTGTACTCATGCAGATTTTAATTTTAGTTAGTATATAAAGCATTTCAAAAATAAGAAGGAAGGGATGATATTCTAGAGAAATCCAGAAAATTCTTCAAATCTTTGAAAATTAAATTTTAGAAAACTTTTCAAAGTCTTTTTAAAGAGAAAAACAATTAATTAAATAATTACAGTCATATTTACAATAGAGAAATCGTTTATCACATGAAACTGACTAAGCAAATTACCGAAAAAAGTAAATTCTTGTTTACTTAATACTTTATGATAAATATGTTGATTTTATTCCAATGCTTCAGGTATTACTGTATGCATGCTTGCTTTTTTGTTAATCTTTTCTTTTTTTTTAATGAATGATCGATTATTTTGGATTGTTCAAATAGTAGTTTGTATGAAAGTTAAAATTCAATGAAGTTTTGGATGCTTTGAAGGATGAAAAGAAATTAGCCAAGTGCTATATTGAATCATTGAAATTTGATATGAAGTAATAAAGGAGTTGATGAATTACTTCTCACTGAATTTCTTAATAAATTACACCCCAATTCATTTATCGTAAAATGAGAAAGAAAGAGAAAATTTGCATCTTTGCATAATCATGCTAAATTCATAAATTATTTATAATGTTCATACTATATTCTTCACATCAGAAAACTCTTCCGCATTAGCCTACACTTCGGCTAATTTACATTATTTAAACAAACTATTTATTGATGGATAAACAAAAGTTTTTGAAATTCATTCAACAATTCTTAAAATTGCTTTATAGTAATAATTTCAAAACTTTTGTAAAGAAAACGATCTTTTACTACAATAATTTATTTTTCTATTTCACTTTCAATGAGAAAAATACTGTCCATTCTTTCAATTGATAAACTGATAAAATGATAGTAATTAATGTAAATTGAACGGTTTTTGTGAAATTTGAAATTTTTGCAAATTAATATGCGAATAAAATAAAGGACGAAGAAAGTATAGTAAGCAAAATGAAATTAAGAAAAATAAAAAAGTCAGAAAATGAAAAGTGAAAAAAAGTAAAAAATTCAACTGATACTTATGCAAATGTCCTGTGTATTGTTATGAATGAAAATACCTTACTAGTAAATCTAACCGATATAGCATAAAAAGTTAAAAAAAACTTCACTGAGCTTAAGTTTACTATAAGGCTCATACAAAAATACTACAAGATGGACTGGAATATTTGTTATTTTAAATTATGCTCATTAACAAGTGATAGAAACTGATAGAAATGATAAAAATGTGATAATATCGGAAATTAGTATCTTAGTCGAGTGGGAAAAATGATCTGGGGAAATTGGATTTGTAGAAGAATTTTAGCGAATCTTCCGGTATTGGAATCAAATGAGTGGAGGAATTTTTGAATTGCCATCGAGATTTTATGGCTTTTCTCACACAATAAACTATCACCTGCTTGCGTTACAATTTTTCTTTCAGTTTTCCAGGTCGATATGATTAACAGTCAATGCTAACCGATCATGTTCAAAAAAAGAGAAATCTAAAACTTTTCCATCTAATAAACAAATAAATCATTGATATTTCTCAAATTAATTTTTTATAGTTATTTTTTAAGAAAGAAAAAAAATTTTTAATTTTAAAATTCCGTTTGTTTTTTCCTATTCGTAGGGAATTTGTGGTATTTTCTTTTTTGTTTGTTACGATTTCCCAATTTTTTTTTTGTTTAATCCCTTAAAAAAGTTGTTATATTTGTCTTTCAGCTTTCTTTTGTTTTTCTCTTATCAATGGTTCGACTCTCTTTCTCTCTTAACGTTTTTGTTTTGGATAGTTTAATTTTAACAGACGAACAGGAAGATTGTTTTTTTAACTTCTTTACGACAGTTTTCGCTTTTCTATTTTATTATATAACTTTTTTCTTCTGAGAAATAAGATATATTTCTGGATAGTTAAATCTATATTTAACATTTTATTTCATTGTAAGCGACCAATCAATTTTTAAGCCTGTAAATAAAAAAAAATTTAGAGAAAATTTGCACAGACTTACTTGTGACAGATAGCATTCCTAAATTTACTAAAATTTAATATTTGTTTAATATTATTACTTAAAATAAAACAAAATTTGATAATAAAAAGAGTGGTTTATCAAAATAAACTTTTCAAAGAGTTTTTTGTAATCAAAAGATTACTTTAAAGTCAAGTGTTTTAGGATTTTCTTTTTAAGCATATCCTTGCAACGTTCTTAACGATTGAAAATGAAGTATATTGAGTGAAACTGTTATTCCACTCACTTCATTTTTCATTTCTAATTTCAGGTTATCTATTGTTACAAGTTAATAAATTGCATTGATGAAAAAAAAATCAAAATTTAATAATCTGAAAATTAAACGAACCGCTGATAATATCAGAATTGGTATGATTAGATGTTGCTAGCGCTATCATTGTTGCTGTTGTTGTTGCTGTTGTAGTAAATAAGCCAAAGGTTTTCATTGTTATAGCCAAAAGCCCAATAAACATGAATAATCGAAAGCCACAATTTGATCTTTCCTCTTCGCTTTTAATTTGAAATTATCAGAAGAAATTCTAAAAACGAATTTCCGTATATTTATATAATTTTCAGGCTTTATAATCAAAGTTTTTATTTCTTAGCTTTTCCATATTAGAAAATTAATTTTGAGAAATTGAATAACAAATTCAAGAGATGAGATCTGAAATAACACATGTGAAGATAGGAAAAGTATAAGGATAATAAAATTATTTAAAAATACTTTCACAACTTTAGTTATATGGAAAATCTATCGCACATCTGCGCTAACAACAGCGCTAATTATTTTAAATTCGACAAAAATATGCAACGGAGAATGGGAAAAAATTAATCTAAGATGAAAACAAATTATTACTTTAATGTCAAGTATGTTAAGTAAATTACTTTATTTAGTAGTTAATTAATAAAGATATCAAAAAAAAAATCAAATTTACTTTTTAATATTACTTTTATTAATACAATAATTTACTTTCTTATTAAATTCTATTACCTCATTAATTATGAATGAGGATAAACTGTGATTATTATCTATGATAGTAATGGGCGATGATAAGAGACACTAATCATATTAACAGCTTCTAATGAACACATTGCTGATAGTAATAATAATCTTTTAAATGAGACCATTGAGGCGTCTGTCATAAATCAATCTGTGCTTCTCCCTGGTAGCAGAAAAAAATGGAAAGATAAACCACCCGAAATTGATGGAAAAAAAAATTATAGACAAACCGATAGAAAGGCGAATAACGAAGTCCATCAGCACTAAACTCCAAATTTTCAAACTTCTTCATCAGTGATAGGATGGGATGATATGATGAGATTGGGAAGGGAACGGTTGTAAAGTGGTTGGAATTCGTAAAAACAGATTAGCGATAGCTGGACGAATAAGCCATTCATATCAGATATCATATCACTTCTATTTATGCATTTTGTTCCATTGACATTCGTTAGAAAGGAAAAGAGAAATTGTAATGAACTGAATTCGTTCAATTAGAGAAATTTTTTCTGTACTTTCTCATTTTCAATTTAATCAATAAAATACTAACAAAATTTTAGAAACAAAATGATTAAGTAAAACTTTCACTACAAACAATATCTTTGCTACTAAAGCTAACAATAATCTCGTGAAAGGAAATATTGATTATGGAAAAGAAAAGATTTAATTAGCATTTCCATAAAATTTCACATTATAACAAACACCCACGCAAATCTTTATTTAAATTTTTAAAATTATCTTGTAAATGAATTAGAGCTTACTATTGCTGAAAAAAGGCAACACTGATCACTACTGTACTGATTTACTTTAGTAAAGAATTATGTGCTACAATGAATTTTAAAGTTATTAATTAATTTTTTCAACTTGATCTAACAATCAATCGATTTTCTCCTATATTTATTCCTTAATTTTAATTATTCAATAAAATGATAAATTTAATGCATTATAAACACTTTCATGCTGTTAATAGTAAGTTATCAAAATTCTTATTTATGGAATTTAAATCTATTGATCACTGATAGCATCAAAGTATCAAAATGCTATTTTCTAGCAGATGAAAGGATAATTTCAAAGTTATGAAAAGGAGGAAAAAAGTCTATCGAGCGGTGTTAAGTAAGGGAACGAAATTGCTCATGCATATTTGCCCATAAGTTCAACTAGGCATGGAAAATTCAAGGGAAATTTTATAATGGAAAACTTTAAACAAGTAAAATGATAAATAAATAAAATAAACTAGAAGAATAAATGAAAGGATTTCAAGAAATACGGATTTATTCCGGAATATGATCGGAACGAAGAGAAAATTGAAGGAAATAAACCTGAGTATTTTACAATAATCAACAACAACAAGCTTTATTAATTATCTTAGCTTGCTCTATCTTTATCAAGCAAGATGAAGTGACATCTGTCTAATTCATTGATAGTAATCAATTTGACAACTAAACAGAAAGGCCTTGGGATTTATTGAGAGAACAGGGATAAGAGCAGTGCTAGGACATGGACAAGAGCTCTTCAACATCTACCGATCCAGTAAAGCGGAACATAATTGAGATGAAGCAAAAATGAAATAAGGCAATCATCATGGTTGCTAGCATGCAGGCCGATATTTTGTCGGCTAGAATAAACGATGGCCTAGGATTGCTGCTGTGACCTAGGACAAGATGGCCTAGAGTAAACTATTCGGTGATGATAAGAGTAAACTAAAAGAAGTGTTAAAGCTTATTTCAGTTGATTAGTAAGCAGAAAAAAATGTTATCATTCATCGTTTCAGACTTACAATCATTGGAAATTAGGTAAGTTAATATGTACAAATATCTAAAATAGAATTGAAGTTATGTACTGGAAATTTTTAGGTAATTATCATTCATCAGCTAATAAGTATAAAAAGTCTTTACTCAATGAAAGCTTTGTGATTTTATAAATTTTTGTAAATGGAATATGTGAACAGAATTATTTAAATTATCAACGCAGTGTGAAATATGAATTATCCAATTTCAGATTTTCAATATCTCAATATCTGTTTCAATATTTCGATATCTGTTTAGAGCGAAATAATTCTCGAAATTAATTTTTCATCCTGGAAAGTTTTTAATTTATTTGGAAAAGTTAAATTACCTATATAAATGAGTAAGATTATAATAATTTCAAGATTTTTTCGTTTTGGTAGAGATTTTCTAAATTTAAAATCACTATTTCATTACAAGATTTGCTTTTGGATTTATTTTTTTTTAGATTTATATTATTCAAAATATTGAATCATAATTGCAATTTAAAATTCCTATTTTTATTCTTTTGAAGAGTAACTTTTGTTTTGTTAAGAATTTAAAGGTTTACGGAAAATGTAAACGAAGAAAACAAACTTAATCGTTTCGTAATCATAGAAATGAATTGAATGATAATAAGAAAAAAGGCTGATTAAAATTCATTGAATTTTTGAAATAAAAAAATTAATGGTGACCATAAATTTTAATTCGAATCAATATTTTTCTGATTTATAATCATCCATTAAATAATGATTCAGTTTACTAAAAATGAATTTGATGGGATAACGCATCCTTAATCAACTTAATTCTAGAAGTTTTGAGCTTACTTTAAAACTTGAAACTTTTGTTTAAGAATTAAAAACAAATTTTCAGTGCGGTGAAAATACAAAAAAATATTTTTAAACACTGACAGAGTTTTATTCATTTATTCAAACATTTATAAAACGAATAACTTTGATATTATTCAGTAAGCTAAAATTATAGAATTGAAAATATTTGATTCAATCGATTCAATTCAAATTTCAAATTTCAAATTGTATTTCATTTCAGCTTCTCCGAGTTGAATAATTCCATAACAATTATTTCCTGGAAACGAGGACAAAGTTCCAGGAAATGCTTGAAGTGATCGAAGGCTAAATAAGCAATAGCTTAGCCGAATAATTAATTATAAATCGAAGAGAAAATGAAATGAAAGATTATTGTTGAAAGTATTCATAGACGAGAATGGGCTAAAATGAATCAAAAATTTCGTACTTATCGTTGAAAATCAAAGTGGCGGAAGATGAAATGGGGCGGAAATGGAAAATTTTAAAATGAAATTTCTTCAATTGCTGCAACTTTCAATGCAGTAATGAAGGAAAAGTTTCTGTAAAAGGCAAAATTAAATTTCGATAACTTTATTCAATTTTAAATTTTACATAAATCAATAACAGCTTGGAAAGGTAGTTTACGATTTACGCTATTGAGGTGTATTGATAGGTTCATGTAAGGTCTTCATTATTCCCCCAAGTAGGTACTCATTATTGAAATTTACGAAACGATTTCAATAAAAAGTAAAGAAATGAAGAAAAGCATGAAAATTTATGCTTGCTATCAGTTAATCATTTGAAGAAACACACACAGAGAGAGAAAGAGAAAGGGAGAGAGAGAGAAGGAGATTCTCTTGGAGAGAAAATATTTGATAAAGAGTGAAATTTGATATGAAATAATTATTCAAATATGTCCAATTTTATGTTACCAGAAATATAAAATACATTAATGAAATTTTAAAGAATTTACAATTTACTTAATTAAAGAAAAAAAATTAACTTAAATAAATTTTTGCCAAAATTGAAAGTAAATGAGTAAACTGTAAAATATTTTAATAGTTGGTTCATTGTGATTTTTAGTGATATCATTGATAGAATGATAGAGATTACCGTTTCTTTATTGCAAGATATTCTATCTGTTACTATGACTACAAAAAAGCCCTAAATGGCCTACCACTATATCCAATGATATAAGCTTACTGATCATAACTAGGCTCTATTATTTGTCATCGAATAATCGTCAATATTTCATATGATATGGAAGAAAAGCTTGGGGAAAAAATAAGCCCAAAATAAACGGACTACCCTATTTAATTGCTCATTATTTAAATTCAAATTTGAATTATAAAATAATTTAAATGAAATAATAGGAAGCATTACGAATAATTTTGAAACAAAGTAGCCAGATAATAAAAATAAACTCAAACAATTAGCATGGATGATAAGATTGATCGACTTAATTTTTGTAGGAAATGAAATTAAATTTAATTTAGATTAATTTTGAAATTAATAATCTGGCGGGTGCGAAACTCATTTATTATGTAAAAAAAGAAAAAGATACTGCAAAATGCTAACTGATGGTAACTTATTTTCTTTTAATTGATTCAGATTTTTTTATCAACTTTTTCTTCCAATCGATATCGTCATCATTACTTCATGATTTCAGACAATTTTAATTTTTGAATGCATGATGCATCACACTATTACTAATTAAAGCTTCTTGAATAACTCGTATTTCATCACTTATCTCAGATAATCATAATATTTATTAATCATTCTTTAATAACTTCTCTAAACTCTCGTGAATTATAGAAATATTTTCTCAGCTGCTTTTAGATTAAATTAAAAATTTCCATACTTGTTAAAATTAATTTGAAATTTCTTGTTTGATCTTTTTTTCCATCCTTTTTTCCCTTCCCTTTCTAAACCTATATAAATCCTCTCAGGTTTTCTCTCCTGACGGCTTCCCCTGTTAGTTTCCTTCCTTCATCTTCTACCTATCGAGGCAAATTTTGTAGATCGCAAATGTAATAAATAATATCCTTCATAAGAAACGCTATCCATAAGCTTCCTCATTCTGCACACTGATCATATTCTCATCTCACCATTGACTTGTTATATTCTATTGATTATTTGTTCACATATCCCCCGAACAGAAAATTAATACAGTAAGTTAAGTGGGGTAGTCGATTTATACGAAGTAAATTCACCCAACCAGAAAGTCAAAAAAACTCTCTGAAGTAAGTTACTTCATAACTCTTCATCAATCAACAAATATGAAGTAGATGGGATCAGTGAAGATTGTGCAGACGTGTATTAGACAAGTGAACAGATAAATGAATGGAATATCATGTGCAATAGACAAGACGGATTTGTTTGATGTTAATGTGATCATGCATAAAGACCAATATTATCTAAATCACTTCATGTTGTAATTTCTGCTGTTTTTCTCCGACAAGGTATACATCTTTTAATTTTACCACTTCATTTTCAGATTAATCAACTACATTTCCAGTTTATTCTTATTACGATATCATTTTTACGCTAAGAACTCGAATTAGAAAATGATGCTTAACCTTTAAAAGGTTAAATCGATTACTGCGAAATTAAAAGCAATTATTATGCTGCAGCAAGTCGCCGTACTAATAAATTTACATAAAACACACATGGTATCTATTTTCTCCATCATTTGTTTTCTATATTAAAAGATCACCGCTTTAAACATCAATCTTCACTATTGCATACTTTATATCAACAACATGACCATGTTCTCTAATAGGAAATAATTACAGAAAACCAAAGAAGTATAAGCTATTTCAGGTTATATTAGTTCTATCACTTCTATTAATTCAACATAACTAAGTGACTCACTTCTTGCAAATCTTATACGAAAGGAAAACACGACCAAATAACAATATATTTTATATATGAATGTAGCATATGGAATTGTTAAACTGTCTGCAAACATAAAATTAAAGTAGAAAATAAATGCAAATATATACAATATATACTATTTGTACCGAAAGATGCTGGTGAAAAACAAAGTGTGTAATTAAATAAACAAATTAATAGTTGAGAAAAAACTCCAACATTTCGGCATTAAGACTCCTGACTGGATTAATTACATTAAAAAAAAATGGGTGTAATGTTAGAAAGTTCTGCAACTAATTAACAATATGAGATTTAAACATGACTCCTTATATTTAAACCTTCATTGCTTCTCATTGTGAAATTCATCTCATAAATATTGCATGATATTCACACAAAATTATGAAAAAAGTATTCAGGTAAGAAACAATAAAGGTTTGAATAAAAATTCGAATTAACGAGTCTGTGACTTATGTTTGATGCAGTAAACCTGAATCGCAATCAGAGTTGAATAAAATTAAGCAGTTTTGAAATAATCGAATTATTTCGTGCAACTTGTCAAACTTATCAAGCTTAATAAAATAAAAACCTTCTTGCATGAAGCGGACTACAGTCCAAGATGGAAATGAAGGAAAAGAAAAATTATCTGCAAGTCGATTGTGTAATGAACCACATTAAAGTACCTCATTACAAACAATGGATTTCCTGAACAACCCAAACTAATTCATTACGATCATAGAAAAGTGAATTGTGCAACAGCCAAAAGTATGACAATGGAAATGCAAAGTGGAGCAATTATGGATCGTTAACATTCGTAATCACCAACAATCAAGTTGCGTATCGTAATGACGAATCACTTATCATGTTTTGATAAGCGTTGCAAATAATGCAATGAAAAGGCACAGATTTTAAAGTGTTTACATAGTTGACGAACCTAAAAAGACAAAATTAAATCAAATTTCTGTAAAATTTTAGAAAAACATATAATCAAAGACTTTTTTCTTTTCAAAAGAAAAGAAAAAAGAAAAGATGATGTCTATTGCCTCAAAATTTCATTAATGAAGACATCTGCTTCGGCAAAACTTTAATCAATGTGAACCATATTTAAATTAAAATAAATTAATTTCTTACCACACAAATTCCAAAATGCAAGTGAGCAAGGGTTATGACAGCGACAGCAAGACGTAAAAAAATCAGTTCCTGATAAGTTGATAAAAAACCAGACAAAGATGTTATCGCAACGACTGAATATATTGCTAGACATAAATTAAATATTTCTGCACGACTGTTGCACATCTGGGCGATGATCAATTTACACTACAACAACTATAAAAGGTTACTAAGTTGATTTGAACTGATTATTTATTAAATTAATGAATAATATAATTTGACAAATAACAACTATACTTGACACTTTTTAGATGAATTTCCTAATGCTAAATTTGTTAAACTTTCTTACGGCGAGGTTCGAAAAAACGGTTCCCATAGTGTAGAGATAAAGACGAGTATCACGCTCAACAACTTTTCCAGGAGAATACAAGGCCCAAAGTATCGAAATTGAGAACAAGATTAAGGATGGATAGAGAGGTAAGCATATTTCGTAAAAATTGTCCTGAAAAAGTGAAAAAGGAGTATAATCAGTACCGAAAGTCGATTGAGTTTTTTAGATATTTGATAAGCATTAGTATAAGTAAAAAATGTTCAGTTTGTTTGTTAATCACAAAGTCAATTAAAACCAACAAATCACCTGTTTGCCAGTGTGGTCCACAGAATATGATAAGTAAATATTTCGAGCTGATACCATTAATGATATGTAACAACACACTAAAATGAAAAACGATTTCAGTTGAAATTTTACCCTTAATTTTCAAAGCGGTTAAAGCCTAATAATAGTGACGGATTGACAATACATACAAGTTAGATGCCTAGTTGATAAAGAATATTTTCAATTACACTGATGAAATGTAAGTTAAATCAAAACAGGATGATTCAAGCTACAGACCGCGTAACCTCAGGGAAATTTTTTTGCTAAAATTGAAAGATCCAAAACCTTATATAAAATAGATGAACTGACCGTAGAAACTTAATTCGAAGCAAAACGCCAATGTAAAATGATCGAAAACATAAAACTTGAAGTAATTGTCGCCTTTGAAAAATGCAAATAAATAAAATATCATAAGTCCCTTAAAGCTTCAAAGTCAGATTGGAATTTATAAATTACACACAGCATAACATATACTACATTATTCAATTCTTAATTTATTTACTGCGTTCCAAAAAGTTCGAATTTAATTCTAAATGAAACTAGAAAATCAGTATTACATTCTACGCAGAATTTAAATTCCAGTGATGACGAAATATGAAAGAAAAAAGGCTTACATATTGGCTCAAATCATAATTCCATGGGAGGAATAAAATTCCAGTATTATATTTTTCCCAATGTGAAGCGATGAACACCGCCTGAACGCTGATCAAAACTAGAAGAAGCCGTACTGGTGACAAACTGAAAGACTGAAAAATTATAAAGCTGAAAGAATTTTTTTTAGCTTTCTAGCCGTTTAGGTTTATTTACTAGTAAGCCAATTTTGTTTTCTATAGACTGCCGATTTAGATGAATGAGAATTGCCAGACGAAAAAGCTCTATCCAAAATACACCAAGTTTCAATCTATCCAGAATGATTCTCAACTCATTTTGCTATGTTTAAAACAAGCCACATTTGATTGAGCTTTCTCATTTGATTCAAAATTGGACTTAAAAGTATCGACTAAACAGCCTCCATCTTACCTAAATTCTCCTTGACCAAAAATGGAGAAAGCAGTAAGTGTTAGTGGAACTGTAGACCACGAATCCAAACCATGATCAACTGAAAGAATTATGATTAATAACTTCGCTTTTTATGAAGTCCTTGAAAAAAAACAGTGCTGAAACATCGTCATAATTATACATCAATTATTGAATAACCTGAAGAATCGAAGAAAATCAATATAAATAATGTATTAGCAAACTGATTTGTATCCGAATTCGGAATTATTAAAAAATGAAAGGACTAACAAAGTTCACCAGTTGGTCCGGATACTCCCATGCGCCGTGCTTGCTTACCGTCAGTGCCGTCTAATGTGTGTCCCAAAAAAGTGCAAATCGAGCATAACAACCAGACCCAACTGGGGATAGATCCTAAAATCGGCAAACATTAAGCCATATTAACAATTACAGAGTAAATTTAATTGCAAATTTAAATTATTTTCGCTAATCAATCTCTTATGTGAGAAGAATATCCTGCGTTAATTATTTAATTGCTATTTCCGAAGAATCTCCAGAATTAATCAGCCTATCTATTTGTCGCAGTATGCAAAATGATTCAAATAAGTTTCATCAAGCTGTTACATTACAATACCATAACATAAAATTGCAAAGTTTATGTGAGCGGACAAAGGAATTCAATAATTTACTATTATTATTAACAATTGAATAATTTAAAAAGAAAAAAAAACTAGAATAAAATTTTAGCAGTTACTGATGCAAGAAGAAAAACGCCATGTTAGAAAGTTAAACTAAAAATGAGCACAGAAAGAAAGCTTTTCCAGAATTTTCGACGAGAACATTCGAATTAGCTGCCATATAATAATCGTGATATGAGACGACCAAAAATGCGAACATAACAAATGCGAATCCAGTCAGCGTTAACACATTTGGTGCCAGCCAAGTTGGATAAAACTGTTAAAATTATTGTTAAAAATTGGAAATCCAATAATCATATCAAAACCAGAAGAAAGTTAACTATAAGCATGGTCGTATCTTATAATGAAACAATATCAGAAGGGAAAAGATCTACAAAATATTAATATAGAATATATTAATAATATTAAGCAAAAAAACATTTTACCTGTACGATCCAATCCCAAAATGGATGTGAAACATACTTCGACAACGGGCTTGAATCTATACTGCAATACTGAAATGAAACTTTATTAATAAATGCATTAACTTTATGAGAGAATAAGATGAATTCTAACATAATTTAATTAATTAAACGATAAAGTAATTACTTTATACTTATCAAATCCTTTGATTTGTCGTTCACTGAGATATTTGTAATCGAATAATTCTAATAGTTTCATATCTGAATATAACAATAAAATAATTTCATATTAAAAGGAATTGAAAAAAACATTCCTGAAAGAAAATAAAAAACGATTGTCAGGAAACACCGGGAAATAATACTTCCGCCAGTTTCTCTCTTTCCGTAGTAAATTCCGAAATGGTCGAAACCGACTGCCACACAGAGAAACGAAATCCAACACGGACGCTATCCACGTCCTCTCCGGACCTTTTCAACACTATTCTTCCGCTTCTTTGCATTCTCTTCATATTATATTATATTTTCTCTTCCATACAACTCTTTCACTTTCACTCTCACAGAGAAGAAAGTATGGAGAAAAAGCCATCACCCCAATCATTTCCACTAATTCCCTCAATTCCTTTCCGGAGAAGCAATGAAGCAGTTATTATACTTTACTTTTACTTATCAATATTGAAAACAGACAATAAATCATTAATTGTATTGATTATCGATTAATCAGTATCAAAGTTATATTTTCTCTTTTTCATTCTCTCTCTCTCTCTCTCTCTCTTTGTTATTATTAACATTAGGGGCAAATTTTCATAACCTCTTTTAATAATTCATAATCAGCCTGATAATTTAGACATGCACACATACACATACATATTTTAATTTGTCAAAATTGTTGCAAAAATTTTTTTTAAATAAAAACAAACTTGAATTCTGTACACTTATAAATGATTGATAGTATTTTTCCCAAAAGTTTCTAAAATTCTTCAATTTCTCTAAAATTTCCTTGTCACATTCCATTCACATATTCCACTTCCAGTTGTTTATGTTTTTCATAATTTCAATCGTTTTTGAGTTTTTCCTTTTTTTCAAATTATTTTTTCAAGTTAACCTTAAACCTTTGATCTTTGCCCTTTTCCTTTTTGACAATGAATGCATGTTCCCTTTCCTCTCGTAAAATCAAATATCGGAAACATCCAACAAGTTGGATTTTTTTTATTGACAACAACGGACACACACACGAACATAACATAAATACACATGCACTGACATACATGAACATACACTGGATATATAATAGATGTAAATACAGGTACACATACATAAACGTACACTTACCTACATCTGCAATAGATGTAAATACACGTGCATGTGCCTACATAAACAATAGATATACGTACCTGTATTTGATATATTTAACCAGTGGTTGGATAAAATATATTTAAATATACAGAATTTCGAATTGTAAGCATATTGTTATGAGAGAGAGAGAAGAAATGGGAGGTGGGAAAGGAAGGAGTCTTTCACTGTCCATTCTCTTTACCTTTCTTTCTACCTGGAGAAAGTACCGCACGGTAGCCATTGGTCAGTAGAATGATAAATATTGTTTTGCACATTTTCGCTATCTCACATATTTTGTTTTTATTTGGTACAAAGCAGTGGCTGACACAACACATTTCAAGAGCATAGAAGAGAGAGAGAGAGAGAGAGAGAAAAACGATTGAAATGGGAAATACTTGTGTTAAGCTTTGACAACGGTTCATCAAATCTTAAATCTATTTAATACCTTCTCCTATTTCTCTCTCTCTCTCTCTCTGTCTTATAAATGTAGCAGTTTGAAATCAGTTTTTAATTTAAATTTAAATTCTATCTTACAGTAAAGCTTTGCACTGTTGACTTAAGCAAAAGCTTTCGTTAAAGCCACCATAGATTCAAACATTAATTTCAAAAATATTATTTCGATTAAAAAATGTAAAAAAAAATGAAATTTAATTCTTTCTAGTTTTTAGTATATAAAGAAGTATTTTTAATTTTGAAATTTAAAGTTTCATTCTCTATGAGATAAATTTTATCAGTGATTTTGTAAAGAAAAAAAGAGTTCTTCATTCATATCGATTCTTCCCGCAGTATCGCGATTTCTTTTCCCTGTTAGCTGTAAATGCGATTTGCGATTTATCATTCGATAGTATCTGTGAGATTGCATAATTTTATGATTAAATTAGCTTTTAATTTAGATTGCAGAAACGTAAACGTTATAATAAATATTTCCTGAAGTTTAAACTACCGAGAAAAGTATCATCCGATCGGACAATTTGAATTAGCAGTTTGAATTTAGCAAGGAAGAAATGAATAGGCGTATTTTCTTTTGAAAGATATATTCTGTTAGTATTAAATAAATTTTATGTTAATATCACCGATAACAAATGAATTTTTCCATTTTGTTGTTAATGGAAGCAAATTACAATTTTTTCTATCCCTCCTTCTCCCTCTCTCTCTCTCTCTCCCTCTCCCTCTCTTTCCTCCTATCTTCTGTGTTTGCAACAGAGAAGATTCGCTTTAGAATGGAATATTCTGCACATTTTCAAGTATCTTTTTGAAATCATTCATCTTCTTTTAGAAATGCTTCATAGAAACAAAAATTTTTTATTTTAAAATATTTCTTATCATTTAAATTTCGACATATTTGCTTTTCAATGGATGTCAGAGATCCCATTTAGGAGAGAGTGGAAATTTATTCCAAATTTAAAATTTGAGATTAGTCAAATCTTGTGCCTTTTCAACAAATATATAGATCAATGATTTATATAGAAAAGCAGTTTACGATTTTGAAAACTGGAGCAATTCTTGTTAAATGTTCTTTTTCAATTACTATCCTGGAACTATTATTAATGTACCATAGAATGTGAAAATTCATTCTTCAAAAATTAATATTTTCTACCCTACGGCTATTTTTTCCAGATTGAATCGAGTAATTCATTTCTCATCCATCGATATATTCCCGAGTAATTACTGAAGAGAATTTTTGATTTAAATTTGATAATATTTATTCCACTATTAATTTACTTATCTGATTTCCTGATATATTTTCATTCTTAATTTTTTCATCATTATTCATTCATTTTTATCTTATCCGTCATTAAAATACTCTATTGGAAATGATGATAGAGGAGAAATTGAAAGAAAAAAGTTTACCTTTCGTAAAGAATTATTTCAGAGAAATTAAAGTTGCTCATATCCACTGAAAACAATTTTCATTTAAAAATTCATGCAAGTGGAAATGTCCATAATTTCTTGACTTTTTATTTCGATTCATTTTTCTAGCCTATTTTAAAATTACTTTTACAAGGTTGGAATTCAAATTTCTTTTATTTACTACCTCTGAAGTCTAGGATAAATGCCTTTTTTCTCTTTAGGGTTTTAAATTTTTTAATATTATGAATTTTTTCCAGAATCCTGTTATCAATTGAGAAGATAGATTGTAGTACTAAAAATGGATTTTGTCAATGTCGAATATTTTAATCTTCTCGACAAATAAAGTAATCATAAAGAATATATAAAATGGTAGTAGTATGTATTTACAAATAATTAATTGTTTGCTTTCATAATTTAATACATTATTGATTTTTTGATATATTTCGATGTTTCAGGATGAATTTTTGTTTTTTTCGGATGATTTCAAAAATTAGTTAATAAATTTTCAGAGATTTATATTGTTAGTGGAATACAAAAATTCTATATATAATAAATGTTTTTGAGAATTGAAATATGATATGTAATATGAGCTTCTTTTTAGATAAATTGAAAATTAAACCTAAAATATAGTTATGATTAAAAGTTTAATTTTAAATAAATATCAAATCAAATTTCTGACCTTTTCGTATCAGAGCTTTTCTGCTATCTCTTGATATGTGAAATATCGCAGCAATCAGAGTTTACTGTTCAATTTTGAAAACTAAATTTTAACTACTGTTTGAACAATATCAGGGACGATTGTGATATTACGGGAAATAATTTGGTTAGTGCAATGATGATCTATTAAAGTCAAATTTTGACGAGATGCGTGATCATGTTTACTATTGCAGGTCATTAGTAAAGAAATTAAGAAGTCTAGTGATAACTGTTCTGTTTCCTCTCATCCTTTTTTCTTTCTCGCAAATATTTTATTAATTTTTTTACGAAAATATTTTCAAATCTTTAATTGAGTATGCTACGAAACTTTCTCACAATTCTCTCAATGTCAATAATTATATTTTGTAGTTTTTATTTCTTTCAGTTTTTTTTTTTGTTTTCATTTTAGATTTTCCATTTATTTGAATTATATTTAAAAGAAAAGAAAAAAGCAATTCAATGTGCGTTTTTTTAAAATAAATAAAGCTATTAAATTACACATCTCATAATGATAGTATACTTTGGTTGTTTTCTTTCTTTCTCGTAATTACCTGTGTGATTTCCCAAGCGCTAATTATTTATAATTTAATATTGTAAGTTATTTTTGTAATGATTGAAAATGATGGGAGAAGAAAAAAGGTTATTAGTGATATGCAGGTATTTAATTACTCATATATCTTTCTCATTCTCATTTACTAACTCAAATAATATCATTCATTTTCTTTTTTATTTTATTTAAAAAATATTTTCAGGTGAAATTATCGAAATGAGTTTTGATTTTTTCTCATAAAATTACATCTCTATATTTAATGTAATTTGATCTCTTCGTACAAAATTGTAATTTCACGTTGCTGTAATATTTATTCATTAAAATTTTGATATCAAATTATGGACAGAAAAGAATGAGAAAGAGAGAAAAAGAAAGAGGGAGAGAGAGAGAGAGAAAGAGAGAGAGTGTTAAATGACCTCCACATTTATGTATGTGTTACATCTACATTTAATGATAACCGTGTACTGAGAAAGGAAGGGGAAATCAGTGATACATTCCGCTTCTCCCGATCTATGGGTCATTGTCCAGTGTTCGGGCAAAATAGCCAAACCAGTGTAAAACTTCACATAACTCAATCTTCCTTCCATTCTCTCTTCCTATCAGTTTATCAGTTATATCTATCCAGCAATTAATGAACTATTTTGATATTTCTAAAATAAAAATTCTTCAAGTTAGGATAATTTTAGGAATAAAAACGAAGAATTATCTTTAATGTATCATTTGAAGAGTGATAGAAATGATTAATGTGATAAGAGAAGAAGGATAAATATGTCCAAATTGAAGCATTCAGTACACTTCTTGGCTTTTTCTCCTTCAGCTTTCTTTAAGCTTTTTCTCCTTCCTTTCTCTAATTTATACATTCATTTCATCTCTCTTCCAATATCCCTCTCTCTTCGTTTGTTTATTGATTCCTCCGTTCATTTTCTTCCGAATAAAATGACTCTATTTTAAGTAGTTCGATGACTCCTACATTTCATCCCATTAATTTCTTATTGTATTTTTTATTACTATCATTATTATTATTATTATTATTACTGTCAGGATTTTTACTTTATTAATTAATAAAATCATCTTTTCTTCTTTTTCAATTAGAAAATAGAAATTAAAAATGAGATAGAAATGGTATGGTAGGGGAAAAAAAGTTGAGAAAGAATTGTCATTGTCAGGAAGATTCGTTATCATATCTCTTAGGTTCAATTCCTCAGCAAATTGAAATTTTCTTTTGCAATTAATTTAGGCCAGAAAGTAATATTTTTACATTTTTACTATAAAGTATTCTCTGATTTTGCAGATCTGTCAGTTTCATTTCAATTGTTGAATTTATCGATTAAACAATAAATGAAATCTCGTTTGCTTAACAATTACAGCAGCGACTTCTCTCTCTCTCTCTCTCCCTCCCTTTCTCTCTCTCCCTGGAAATTTTCTTTATTCATAATTCTATTTTTAGACTTTTTGGTCACTTTACATCGATTGATAGGTTAGTTTCCTGTGAAATTTTTCATCATTTTAAATTTGTTGAACTGTCACTTTCCCTATTTAAAATAGATAATTTTCGCTTTCATATTACCTTCCAAAAAAAAAGAAAAGAAGATCATTTTTTTCCCGTTCACCGATGGTTTTTCGTAATGCCAATAAATTACTGTTGAATTTTCACTTTTCATGAACTTGTATTCTTTCGTTCTTTTCTTCCGGTAAATTTATCAAAATCCAAAAGGTCAATTGCTCATTCTTCTATTCAACCTTTGTTGAATTGTAAGAAATGATCGTTTAGATTTAAAAAATCTTATCAATCTTATCATTTAAGGATCATAAAGATCCTTAAAATAGAGGGCTGTATCTTTTAGGCTCTTTAAGTTATCGGAAAATGCATTTGAGTTAAGGCTTCACTATATACTAAATCACATTTGATCAATGATGAATATGAATTTAAATTTGTAAAGAATTATTATTCATATTTACATAGAAATTTACAGGTAAAGTACATTGAATGCATCGATTTTAACGAGTCAGACATCTTAAACTGTTTGAAATAGCTTTTTTTTCTTTTTTTCGACAACACTGAAATGTGAATTCCATCAATTTATGAATGATGGAAATATAAATTCCTGAAATTTTTTATTCAAATAAATTAATAGTATCGTAATATTATTACTTTGTTTGCAAATGTCTTATCTCTTCTCCTAAGTTAAAAAGGTAAAAACTGTGAGAATAGAATGGAAATGACTTATCGAAGAAATAAATTTTCCTTCAAATATTACAGTGTAAAAAGCTTTTTAAGCCTATCAGATAACATCTTACTTTCATATCCCAAAAATTCATTAAAAATTGAGTCTTAGACGGAGATTTTATTGATGAGGTGAGCTTTATGATTATATTGATAAATGTTATTTAAGATCTTATCACCAAAATAAATCTTACTTAAGATCACATCGACTAGTATCAACTTGAATATTTCTTATGATTTATTGCTTATCTTTCCATTTATCTCATATCATTTTTTTATTTACTTATTTTATTTCATAGATTTTTTCTTCTATGATAAAAGGATTTTAAATTTAATTTCGAATTTAACTCTAACATCAATTCGTAATAAGTACCATAAATAAAAATAGTGGAGAGGAAGTGATATATTGACATCTTGTTTTGCTGTTTATTTGATTGATTTCTTCCCATAATTTTTCACAATTTAACTAAATTGACACTTTTTTCCTTAGGAAGTTTTTTTTTTTGCTTTCTTCCAATGAATTTACCTTTAGATAAGTAATATTTAACTTTTGAATTTTGATTTTAATTCCATATATTTCTAGTTCCTTTCAATTTTCTTTCCTTCAAATATACATGTATAACTCCTAAAGTTGGCTAAAAAAAATCGAGAAATATTTTTGGATTGAGAATTTTTTTTAACTGATCTACATTATTTATCATAAAATCTGTTTGTTTTTTTGTTTTTACCGATTATTAAACAGTTGTTAAATTACAAAATAGTGCAAGCGATGAAATATGATGGATATACTGTATTATCATTTCCTTCTAACATATCAATACATTCATCTACTGTACGGATTTTTCAAAAAAAAAATTTTTGTTTGATTTCAGATTTTAGATTTGATTAGTTAAATTTTAGGTCGCTCTTTGGATCTTTAATAAAATGTAATTTCCTCTCCGAATTTTTCATTCAAAGATCTCTTATTTACTTTACTTTTTTCCTTTGCGATACATTTTTATAATTAATTTTGTTTTTTGATAATTTAATATTAACTTTCTCGTTAAATATTTACTGATCATCTTTACAAATGTTTATTTAGTCAATTTTTTCCTTTTATTATTCCTATAAGTTTAACCTCTGACCGTTTGGTATATTTGATTTTTCTATCGCTTTTTTTTTCTTCCCGTTTTATCTTTATCTTTTAAATTGCCATTTTTTACACTGAACAATTCAAGCGTATAATTGTATTATCCTTCGTTCTTCTCTTAAATCCATCTTTTGTTTGGTTCATTTCCTATTCTTCGATTTCTTTTTTCGTCAAATTTCAGTTTTTCAATATTTTTTCTCAAAATACCTAGCAGAAATCGGAAAACATAAATCATAATATTGTTAACGATGAAGGGTAGCTACCTTTCTTCTTTTTCATCTTTCTCTCATTTCAATATAGTGTTTTTTGTTCATTACTACTTTCAAGGTTATTGTAATCATCTGATCCTGTTTAATGGTAATATTTGTCAATTTACACAGTCAACTATCACTTTATAACTTCTGTAGATGACCAAGGTCATTTAGACTGTAGTGATAATGTCAATTACTATATAAAATATCATTGTATAATCAAATTTAGAAAACTTTTTTCTCTTTATTCATTTCTACTGCTATTATTTTTGATTGAAATTTCATAACTCGTTTACAAATATTAATTCCTTTACAATTATATTATAATATTATAACATTTACTTCTACTATCATATCATGATATTATCTAAAAATCTCGCATATAATTTTAAATCTGAAATTAGCTTATTCTACTTGGATAATTTACTGCTTGGTTATTTGTAGGTAATGGAATATCAAATTACGTTATAATTTGTTGCACATAATAATTATTTTGCTTTAATTAGATTATTGCTCCATTCGTTATTTTATCTGTTTATTCCATCACCGGCAGATGAGATTAAATTTTTCATCATTGGCTAAATCGTTATTTCATATTTAATTAGCTGGGTTTATTGAATAACATAATTTGTTGATTTATTTAACTGATTTAATCAATAACATATTCATTATTATTGTTTTCGTTAGCAATTGATGATGGAATTTTACAACTGCTTCAATTTATAGTTTAATTTTTAATAAATTCTAAATCGATCACATAGCTAAATTTCTTTTCCTATGTGTAATAATTAATTAAACAGGTGTGTTTATTAAACTTTTTATATTCTTCTACCATTAGTAAATTTTATTCCATTGATATTTGTCCAGTCATTCAATTCTTTATTGGAGAATAACAAAGTTTAATGACATTTATTGTTCCATTTATTTGGAACGGCGAGAATAAAATTAAGTGAGTGATTCTCTTTACTTTCCATTAATTATCTGGAATCTCTTAAATGGACTACTTCTTTAACTAATACTTAAAAAATTTAAAGATTGAAATAACAAAAATGATACCTCTTATCTTTCTTATTATTGTTTTATCTCCTTTAATTGTGTGTGTGTGTGTGTGTGTGTCTATACGAAATGTAAGTGTATCATAAACCTGATTTTAACGGAACAAAATGTCGGTTCTTATAAGGTCAAACCAATTTTACATCGATCCGCAATTTTGATTGACATACACAAAAGCCTTTTTCATTATCATCTGCTTTATTCTTTTCATTCAACTTAATTATTATCATCTTTATTTTTGCCAGCCAAAACGATGTTTTTATTTACCCAAAATGATAAACAATAAAAAACTTCTTATTGAAATTGAGTCATGGAAATGTTGAAAATTAAATATATTTCCATGTCAATTTAAATTTTTCATAATTTTCAAATTTTTAATATATTTTAATTTGTAAATATTCCATTGAAAATTCATTCATTTTGATCATTAACCTTTTGATTTTGATTTTTATACCATCCAATAATTTTTGTTACAATTTTGGCATGTGATATTATAAATCATTCATCTATCTCTCCTTTTCAATTTGCTCTTTAAACAGTCGTGTTTATAATTTATCTATCAAATTGTATTCATCATCTTTACTGAGACGTACTGATAAAGTTATCAATACTCGTAATTTATTATATTGATAATGCTCTTTGGACGAAATTTCGTTATTACTGATAAATTATGAGCAGAAATTGAAATGATCTTTTGAAATATCTGAAGGACTTTCATTTTATCATTATTTAATTTTCTACTATCGTTTTTTACAACTATCCTAATTTTCTCTCTCTTTCATTTTATAAAATATAAAAATTGCTTAAATCTTTCCATCTTTTCTTTCTTTTAGATTTAAAAAATTGAAGATTATCATTAGCTTAGTGTTAATTTTGCTCATTATTCATAAGACAATAGTTTGCTGTATTAGAAATTATATCTTAATCTCTCACCAGGATGATCAAGATTTCTCGATCTCTTCTACTATAGGATATGTTTTTATCAATATCACAATTTAATTACCGATTATAATTATTAAAAGAGTTGTTTTGAAATTTTTATAATGCATACGCGATTCAAAAATTACGATTAATCGACTGAATTTTGCATTGCAATCCGGTTTATTCATATTTAGTTACCGTTGATTAATCTGGAATTAATTGTGATAAATTTCATCTTCCTATATTTCTCTTTTATTCATTCATGAAATTTATCTAACTGTCTATATGGTGCATAGCAAATCTTTCGTCAAATTCCCTATATTTATATATTCGTTCATTAATTTTCTTAAAATTTAATACTATAATTTAAATTAAACTTCAAATAATTATAGTTGTTGCTGGGAATGAGTCGTAGGGTGACAGCTTATGGTTTTCTCTATGTTGCGCCACCAAATATTGACTTCTCACAACCATCACATTCAGCAAAGGTTCAACTTTTTTTTTCATATTTTATAATTTTTATTACTTTTTCTGAGAAATTTCTGAGGTTAAAAACTTCACATTTAACAATTCGTTTTATTGAATTATAATATTAAATTAATTATCACATTTATTATTTATATTTCAAATTGAAAAACATGAATAATTCAAATTCTCGATCATATCTTTTCGATTAAAAAAAATTTTTTTCAATTTTTAATTTTACAGAGATGGCAACGACGATGTTTTACATTATATGAAGATGGTGAATTAAGTTATGCGTTAGATGACGATGTTAGTTAATAATAGTTCTTCGAAATCTTTTTTAAATAACTTTTTTTTATTCAAACATTTTTCAATTTTATCATGTATAAGTATAATTATCTAACATTTTGAATTTTTATTATTTCTCGACATGTTTATATGATTATTTATGATTGATATTTTCATTTAATCATTTATTTCTTTTAATTTAAAAATTTTATAGAAATTTATTTTTCAGCCAGAAACAGTTCCACAAGTTAAAATGGATATGAATTTATGTGTACGGGTCTGTGAAGCAGATGCAATAACGGGTCATTCACATAGTATTTTAGTAGCATTCCGGAATGATTCCTCGAATTCCGGTATTGCTAGCACTTGTAATGATATTGAAAATGATACCACAACTATCAATCAACATGTACCAATATGCTATATGAAAGCTGATACAACGGATGAAATACGATGGTAATTCTATCTTTATGATTTTTGCATCATTTTAATGAAATAATTTTATTCGAAATATCGATCTAATTAAACCATTGTTTATAGCGATATTTTGTTTAATTTAAAAAAAGAAAATATTTTTTTGGAATTTCAAACTTTCCTAAAAGCTGAATTTTCCAGGTGGCAAAGTTTACTGCAAAAATATGCTAAACGTAGTATTTATCATATGACTGCAACACCGATGCGTATGATTGATGATGAACAACAACGCTTATCGGATGAAATTGTTGATACAGAAGAAGTGATGGAAACTTGTGGACCAACAATAATTCAGGTTAGGTTGATACTGTTAGGAATATTAATAACTTATCAGTAATATTTAATGTTGATTTAAATTTCATATTTAAAAATATTTCAAAATAATATATACATCATTGATTTTTTATTTTTCTTTATTTAATTAATACTTTATTTTTATTTCGAAAGGTTCAACTGATAACAAAAATTCACCAAAATCAGTATAAAATATCTTCACTGTCAATTTGCACGGGAAACCTTATCTCTCTGTTCTATTCTAACCTTTGACCTTTCTCATCTTTTTTTCTTCTCAATTTTGGACGAATTTCATGCATACTAATTTTGAATATTATTTTACGTATTTTTGTTTTTTTTTCATTGTATAATTTCAATTTCAGGTAAACGATTCACTTTCTCGACCAGCGAGTACTGCATCAACACGATCAAATCATGAGGAAATACAAGAGCTATCAGTATCACAATTGGATCCTTTGTCAAATATAGTAACACGGGTAGACTTAGCCACTCGTTCCAATGCTGTTGACGCACATCACGGGACACCACGAGCTGTAAAATATCGTAATAAAGCTAATAAGTAAGTCTATTTCATTGAAATTATGTATTTAATTTTATGATTAAGTATGGAATTAATGAGGAAAAAATATAATTCGATAATATTAATATTTGATCTCATAATCAGTATGTTAGAAAATTATTCCGAATTTTGAGTTTTAAATTTCAAGTTCGGGTCCCTTTAAAGAAAATTGGTCGCAAATAATAATGTATTTCATTGGAATAAAAAAAAATAGACTTTTCCATTATTAGTCCACTGACGAATCTGTTGCTGACCTAAATTGCTCGACAAAACTCATTTTAAACTTAAATAAAAATTTTTCACAACTGTTCACGCTATTTAAATTCATTCGTCCGACTATAATTCCAAATTATTTTTTATAATTTTATGCTCTAAATTTGCAGTTTAATACATTGATTATAATACTTTTACAACAATTGAGATTCAATAAATTTCAGTCATGAGATTTTTATTTAATTCAAAATTTTTATGTGGTTATGACCTTTAATTATGATCGTGATTTTCCCATTGTTTCCAGAAATAATAATAACTACCATTAATCAAACTGTTATTAGTTAAATTATTACTATTATTGATCAAATTATTATTAACGAAAATATTTGAAACTAAATTTCTATCATTAACTAAATTATTAGCATTGATTAAATTATTACTAACTGAATTGCTATTATTAATTATTATAAGTTAATTAAATTTCATTAAACAGTTAAGTTATTATTATTGCTTTTATTGTTATATTATTTCAGATTATTATTAACACTGTTAGTATAATAATGATGATTTAAATCATACGAAACACGGTTGTTATCGCTATTTGTTATAATTACAATCTTTCTTACATTTGATTAATATTCCGTTATCATATACCATTCCTTCCCGCTTTGCGTTCACCTGAGCAAAAGTTTGTCCTCGTTACCCTTATTTAGGAAATGAAAGTATCAATTTGTTTGATCTCTATATAGATGTGAAAATTTATCATTTCGCTAACAAAAAAAAAAAAACAATGATTAAATTGTTTTCTCATCATTTGTCGGTCATACCTATCACCAGTACTTTATTTGTCAAAAATTCTTTAATGGTGTCAAAGATATTTATTTTGTAGTTTTTTACATAATTTTTCTGTTGTTTTTGATAAGAAAAATGTCAAGATTTTAATGAGATTTAAATTTTAATGGAAATATTTCTGCAAATTTATTAAACGAATTCTTCTTTTTATGAAGAGATTATTTGTATTTATTTATTTTAGAGAGGAACCATCACGGAAATCAATAAACGATGGAATTGCGGGTACACCTCCGGAAACTCCACCACCACTTCCGGAATCACCATGTCCTCCATTATCCTCTCGGAAAACACCACTTTCTACTGTAAATTTTTCACTTAATTTCATATCATAGACAGTCTGAAATAAGTTAAAAACATTTTTACATTTAAATAGATTAGTATCCATACCTTCACATTGTTATCCGTTCTTCATTTCGACTTATTCCTTAAAAGAATTTTCTATCTTACAATATCATTATCGTTGCAACATCTCTCAAACGTTTGATTATCATTTTTGCTTTTAACATTACAACATATAAAAATGGTCTGGTTGACGTTTAGAAGAAATCTGAATGAATTTCGAATTTATAATTTTTAAATAAGTTTCAAATATAATTTCTCTTTCAGCCATTTTCGATTGATACATCAAGTGCACATACACTTAGGAAAGGTTGGTTGATGCTACGAGGTAAAAGCGCATCTGACTGGACAAAACATTGGGTGGTATTGGCTGGGCTTTCACTCAAGTTATACAAGTACGTGAATTTTTTCAAGCATAAATTTTGAAATTTCATAAATCATGATATGTACTTTTCTATAAGATAAGATATCAAATAGTTATAATAAACAGCAAATGAAATTTTATTATGTTTCTTTTTATTACCTCATCTATTTTTTAATCTTTTTAGAGATGTTTGGGCTGAAGATTCGGCTGAGCCGTTACTTTCCGTTGACCTCAATGAATGTGAAAATGTTTATCCATCGGCTTCCGCTAAAAATTATGGTATTGAAATTAAAGTTAGTTCCTTTATTTTTTTTTCAAATTCTATAAACCATTAAGATTATCATTATGTATTTAAAATTATTTTTTTCCAAATTTTTGAATTTCAAAAATCCGATGATTAATAAAAATTATTTACTGATATAAAATTCTCCTCTTAAAAAATTCAGCAAAATTACACTGATAAACAATTTAGTGTCGACGAACTCGCTACGTGCTTTCGGCAATGACACCTGGAATAAGAGATAGTTGGATTGCAGCTTTGCAACAAAATTTACACAACCCTTCACCAACTTATGTTGAAGCTTGTCCAAGTGATGCTGCAAGTTTACCAGAAAGTGATCTGGCTTCGTTGTTACCGGTAAGCATTCAACGATATCCTATTTAAGATGAACTCATTTTCATGATTTAAGATGAATTCACTTTATTTTTTGTAAATTTATCATTCTTTCACATACACTCATCTTCTCAATTATATCTTGCTTATTCAATTCTCTCACTACTTTTTTAGCGTAAAAAACATATTGCTTATGTGGCACCTGAATCTCATCATTCAAATTCAATGTTAGATGACGAATCTTGTACTGAAGATGAATTGAATTCTCTTGATCGACCGTCCAGAACTCAACAAGCAAGTCTCTCCGAAAGGTTTCTTTTCTTACTTTACGTTTTATATCCTAATTTTAGTACAATCAAATTAATCAAAAATATGGATGGTATATATATATCGTTCATTGGCTAGTTCTCATAAATTTCTTTTCAAATCGAATCACTTCCTTATTTGTTTTCATTGTTAAACATTTATTTTATAGATCATTCGAATCATCAGATGACGATAACGAAATCGGCGATGATCGACGACATTCTCCTCACCAACGTCGTAGTGGTCGTGATCAAAGCTTGTCACCAACTTTTCGTCGTTCACCAGTGTCACGTATCAAAGATAAATCAACCAATCGACAGCAGAATGGAACGATGAGGTAATTTGCAATTATTTTTATACATAAATTTTTCAGGATTAACTAAATTGACCTGTAAAGAAATTGTGAAATTATGACCTAATGATAATTGGATGTCTATTATGTGGGTGTTGGAAAATTTTAAAGCCTAAAATTAATTATTAGTGTTCATATTAGTGTAAACTTCGACTTCTTCTTTCTTTCTTTTCCAATATGTCGAAAATGAAATTTTTGAAAAGAAAATTTATAATTATTTGAGAGAGCAATTCTTTCACGATAGGATATAGGGAAGTTAAGAAATTTTTATCAGTATTTACAATTTGCTAGGAGGAAAATGGCAATTTGTGTAAATTAGTGTAATGTTATTTGGATGAAATGAATCATTTAGAAAAATTTAAATTTCTAAACTTCTTAATAAATATTATTGGTATGTATTTAATAAGAATTGTTTTTTTTATTCCTATTAAAGTAATTAAATTAATGCTAAACATATTCATTTTATTCTTTGATCTATATTTAGATATGTATTCGTTAGTATATTTCTATCAATTTATTTAATTTTTTAATTTTCAAAAAAACAATTAAAAATATGGTATGTTTATTTGTAATTAATATAGTGAACGAATATATATCTAAGGAAGTTGTTAAGACAGTTCTGTGATATTTCAAAGAGATGTAATGAATTATTTTAAAAATTTTGTTTTTCCAGGAATGGTTCGAGTTCATCACTTTCGTCTGTTATGCTTCCAGCCATGCAATCTCAGAGATGTAACTTAACGGTAAATATACATTAGATCTTTATTAATTCTAAAATATATTTCGAAAAAATTGAATTGAATTGAAAAATTTTTTTTTTTGAATTGAAATTCGTAAATATTTTAAAGCGGCAGATGTTAATATGATGACTTGAATTTATTTATATAGGCATTTCTTTTATTGAAAATGTTATAAATAGTTTTATTTTAAAGATTTAATTTAGATTGTAGAGGAGCTTATTATATTTGATTTGATAACCGTTAGTGGTAGCAATTTTGTTCTACCAATTTCTGTCAATATTTGTCCTTTTTCATGCTACCTTTTCTTCCTCTCTCTCTCTCTTTCTCTCCGTCTCTTTCATTTCAGTATATTGACCGACTAGGTTTACATAATTTGCAAATAAACTTTTTAGTTAATGTTAGCCGTGCAATGCAAGTTAGATTTGCGCCTCTATAAACAATCAATTCAATTTATGTGCAAACTATCAATGCATCATGCTATGTGCTGACCACATGTACCCTTTAAAAAATCTTTACTTTTTTTGAAATTTTTAATATCATGTTAAATTAAATGAAAATTTCCGACCATACATTCATTTCACGTGGTCAATATCAATTGAATTATTTATTGAGGTCAATTATGGTTGGAAGAGGTCAAATTATGGTATCATTTCTTGAACAATTAAGCTATTAAATAGATTATTTCAATTAGCTTTAATCCTAATCATCTAACATATTACTCATATCTTCCGTGAGAAAAACTCAGGAAATTCTTCTTACTACTATTCTTTGAGATTATCATTCAAGCATAATCGTTGTCAAATTATTTCTGCAAAGAATAAGCATAATATGATAAGAAGGAAGATATCATTAGCTTTTTACTATACGATTTTGATTTATCATCCTATATTGCATCTTCTTTTTCTTTCTCATATTGCTGTTGTTGTTAAAACGAGTTTCTCGTATTTGCAAATAAGAAGGGATATACACATTTAATCAGCTTACTGATATATTTTATCATCAATCGCTTTTAACTAATAGCATCATTTAGAAATGAAACTTTTATTCATTCTTTCAAGCATGTTTTATCTTCTTCTATTCCTTCTATCATCTTATCACTTTAAGCATTCATTTAATATCATATTCATGAAAATTAGCCTTTGATTTAACAATATTAAACAATGATCTGTACAATTCATACAAAAATTAATCGTTTACAGTTTTTAAGAGTTAATGTTTCTTTATTTAAAAATTTCAGATAATTTTCTGCAACTTTAATTTAGCTTTACTCTCTTGTTATTCTTTCATTTTAAAATGAATGTGATCAGAAAATGTTAAATTTAAAACAAGCAACCCAATAAATCAGTGAACAGCGTCTCTTTTTACTTCTCAGTTATCCTTTATCAGTTCAATTTTGTTTTAAAGTATAAAGGAAATAAAATAACTGGAGCAGTTGTGAAAGGTGAAAAATGAGAACAATTCTCTCTTCTTCAGATGTCATTTCAGTTGATACCTGCATTTTGACTGATCTATTTAAAGTAGCTTTAATAATTAGAAAAATTTTTGAAAATTGCCATAAAAATATGTGCTAATGAATATAGCTCAGCATGTATAGTTCTAGAGACTAGAAATAATTAATTACCCAATTACATAGCAACAAATGAAAATTGAATTCTCCTTTCGTTTTTTCGATTAAATATTTTGATGTTCATGTGTTATTTAAACTTACTGATAAATATTGAAGGGTTTTTTCTTTTTTTTGTTTCATATTTATTAATTGTAGAGGTCAATATCACGCGAACAGAGTGTATCATTGCAGGAAATGAGGTTACGTACGCTTGAATCACAGGTAACTTACTTATCATCTCGTATATCTGTAATTTAAAAAAAAATTTCAAATCTTTATGTTATATTAATAATGCATTTTTATTGAAATAATCAAAAATTTATTAATCTTTCATTTATTCAAAAATAGTTTTAAATTATCAATGTGATGCGTGTATACTTTATATCAGAACTACATTTTCTTAATAAATATTTATTTCACTCCATTAATTTGGATTAAAATCATTTACTGAAAATTTCTTTGTGTGCTTTACAAGTTTAACAATTTTCATTGGACTTAAAGCTTAAGATTGAATTTTAAGTCGAGCTTGAGACTAAATTTAAATAATCGTGATTCAGTTCTTTCAAGCATTCTTTATTGTCCTAAAAAATAGGTTTTGTTCATTTTTCTTTAGGAAATTTGATTTTTTCTGACTGTTTTTTTAAAAGAAATTAGTTGAGAAATCTTTTTTTTTAAATAAACAGTTCAGTATTCATTAATAAATTAAATGGAAATTTTCGAATTAAGAAATAAGGTTATAGTAACACAAATTAAGGATAAAAAAAGAAATACTTCAGCAGAAATACTTCCGACCATTGAACTTCACCATGATAAACAGATCTTCAGTGTCCTAAATTTTTCATGATTATGCTTCAAACGAATGAAACAAAATCTAATTCATTAATTCAGAACATCAGCACTGATAACACTCAGCACAAATAGAAATTCGAAAGCGGAAAAAATGTTCCATATCTAAAATTAATGTTGTAAATATTTATTCTTTCATTTTAAAATGAGATCAAAAAATGTTCGATCATTCGTTATAGCACAATTCTCGGGAATACTGCATTCTTTGAGAGGCATGAGTTGATCTTCCAAAACAGTGTCATAGTTAATGTTCCGAAAATTCGTAACAATTTCTAAGATTTTTATTTCCTTATATCCGTTACTAGTTGATATCATCCATTGTTTACTTCATCATAATTGCTTATATACGGTTTTGTCTTCCTAATTTTGCACAGTGGTAATATCTCAATAAATTTCGATATAATTAAATTATCATTTTCTAGCTTAAATACATGATGAAAATGATGACATCGTTTTTCCGCTTGATTATATTCTGAAAATTTTCAGTTATTGGAGATTCATTTGTATTATTTAATAAATAAATTCACTTAATATCATATTTTTATTTCCAAAGTATAGATGTTCCTTTTATTTCAATTAAATAATGCAATTCGTTGTAGTAACTGTATTTTACAAATAAGTTCAATTAATAAATGACATAAATACGATTGTTATTATTATCGTTAACACTTATAACTGTAAATATAACATTAAGATTATACAGCTAAATGAAATAAATCGTAATTTATAATTAGGTGGAAAATCTCCGTGATCAGCTACAGGATACAACGTCAAGACTTGGTGAAACAAGAAATGAGAACGAGCGTTTACGATGTCTTTTTTTGAGTAGCGATGTAAGTTTAAAATTTTCCTCAACAAGTCTTTCAGAAATTTGAAGGAAAGTTTATATATTCTCTTTTTTTTTGTTTTTATAGGCACAAGGCCTTTCGCAACTACGACGTAGCCTTACGGCTGCTGAAGAAGACGTGATTCGAAAACGTGAAGAAATGGAAACGTTGCGAAAACAACTTGCCACACCGACTCGAGAAACTGACCAACATTGTGAAGCTAGGTAGGATTTGAGGAAATTTCAGGAATTAATTTTTCTGGCTCAGAAACATCCTTATCTCAATATGCTTAAAATGTTGAATACAGTAATCTGAAATTGATAGTTCAGATTGTTCATTTTCAGGTACAAACAAATCGTTGGTCAGTTTACAAATCTGCTCAAAGTTCAGGTTGGTGCTTTATCACGTTTTGTACATTCCCAGGTAGGCAGCACTGAATACGCCGAACTGCGACAGTCCGTTGATCAATTAATTCGAAGAGTAGCTGGCCTGGACGAAATTGCTCAGATGGATAATAAAATGAATCTGATCGAGGAAACACTGAATAATGTATCTGAAGCTTATGAAGAGGTAAAAATTTCGAACTCTTATAATTAGGCTATTGCTATTGCTATTGCTGAAAATATCTTAACTGGAAAATATACGCAAAATTCAAAAATAGCATTTTAATTGTTTGTTAAATTTTGAAGTATTGTAAAGATGGAGTCAAAAATTAAATTATTCTTAAATATTTAGAGTATACTAATGATTATTTTAACTTTTTGCCGAATGAAATATGCTTAGTTTCACCGTTGCTTAATAATTATTTGAAATTTTTTGATATTAAACCATTCAGTTATTCAATATATTTCCAACCAAATATGTTTCAATATATAGAATTTTAATTTTCAGATAAGTAAAGTACTGATAAGAACACAACGCGAGGCACAAGGGAAGGAAGATCATAAGGTAAAATTATTCTCTCATTGTTCTTCGACCAAATTTCAAACGATTTATGAGTATTTCTGGATTCCAAAGCACCAATATCTGTTTAACTTCCAGGAACATCCGTCATCAGAAGATATTACCGATGAAGTGCAGGATTTGGAAAACGAACTGGAAGAACTTCAGGTATTAGTTAAAATAAAATGCTATCATAAAATTAGATTATGCTTCACAAATAGTGTTACCATATGCTTTATATTGTTATTAAATTATTTGAAGCTTATAATTCTCTCTTTATTCACTTTTGAATTTCAGGCTGCGCATGCTGAAGAAATGGAATCTATGCAATCCAAATTTGAATATCAATTAAAATTACTTCGTGAACGCTTACAGCATGAAGAACACCGGCGGAAAAAAGTACAAGAAGAGTTGAAGACATTGAAAGTATGTGTTATAGTACACTTGAAAATAACGAATGCAAAAGTTTGAAAAAATTAAATAAGACATAAAAATTATGAAGGGAAAAAAAAGTTGGAGAAAAAAAGAAATCAGAAAAAACTTGATTATAATAGTTTCAGTAAAAATTTTCAGTCTTTAAATGATCATTCGTTATCTACAATGAAGAAAACTCACGAGGAAATGTTGGCGGAACAAAGACGGCAATACGAGGAACAAATTGCTGCGTTGCATGAAGAACATGCTGCGGAATTGCAAGAAGAAAAGAAAGCTACCAGGTTTTTTTTGATTTTTTTATTTCATAGATAATTAAAACATCATTATAGTTCAAATACATTTAAGGTTTTTCTAAGAAAGTTAAAAAGTCAAATCACAATTTTTAGGAAATACTGTTAGTGATGTAGTATTAAGATGAGTTTAATTTCTATTCCACAGTTCTCTATTTCCTTCCTTCTTGACGATTTTTGCTATGGTCTTCATCCTTGTGCTTTTAATCTGTATTAAATTTTTATAATGAAGTAACCTTCTTTATTAAATTACAGGATGGCTCTGGATGCAGTACAACGAGCGCATGATGCTGAATTGAGAAATATTAATGAAAAAGTTCGAAATATTAGCGGTAGCAATATAACTTCGGCCCAAACAAACATTTCTGCGGAATCAAGAACAGATGTGCAATCTACAAGACAGAGGTAAGCATTCATTCACGTTTCACTATTAGTTTACTTAAATGCTTCACTACGATATATCTGTTTTATTTTTCGTATTTCAGTAAAATGTTGGAGCAAATGAGTACTGAATTGGCTCAGTTGTCGGCGTTGTACTCGGCAAAATGTCTCGAGAATTCTCAGCTCGATGAGAAGATGTCTTTATTGCTGGCCGACAAAGAAAATCAGTCATCTTTAAAGTACCTTAAACATTTTGCTTCTTATTTTTTTATTTTTGCTTTATCTCTCATCTCCGAATGAAACTTTCTTACTATTTATGGCATTTGAAATTAAATTTATCCAAAAATTTGCTAAATTACTTGCATCTTAATACTTGAATTGTGATAACGGGAAATTTCGAATGTAAATTCTCAACGCTTCCAAGTTGCAGTGATGTAGAAGCTCTAAATCGACGCTTGCATCGTGAATTGCGGCAAAAAGACGCGGTGATCGAAGAGTTGAGGAAGACGGTAGCATTTCTGCAACGTCGAGTTGTTGATTTGACAGGCGAAGAGATTCCAATTAAATGTGGTATGCTCATGATCTATGTTTTCCAAATGTTTTATGTAAATTTCACATCCCATGATCCGGTTAAATGAGTAGATTTGAGACAATCTAGAAATTCACTGTAGTGTTACTGTCTGGGAAACAAGTTATGATGATCTGTTGACGATCTAAGTTCTTCCATCCGTCTAAGATCTTGTTTTATTCAATTGATGATGCAGATGAAACCCACTAGTGATTGCTACGAATCACTTATACTTATTTACTTACACACTTTTCAAGGCTTCTTTGGCTGCAAATGCAAGGGCCCTTTGGCATCATTATCATCCTTCGCTTCTTGGTAATTTTATACATATCGATGCATTCCTTCAAATGTTCCCTTGTTTTTTTTTTGTTGAAAATTACCAATTTTTGAAAAATTCAATTCAAAAATTTAAGTTGTTTGCAGAATTATCAAAACGACAGAATCGGTAAGCTTCTATACGCGTAAAAAAGTTCAGACGTTGTGGACTTAGAATTTGATTTTTCTAGTGCTAAGTTTAAGATCACCAATAATTTACTGTTCTTTCGAATGTATTCATATTTCATAAAATTTCTGCCATATTTTTCTTCATTCTTAAAAACTTTAAAATTTCTCTCTTCATGGTGATCATAGACACTAAGGTAATAAATTATTGTTCTTAAATTGTTTGATGCATGCTTTTTATTTCCAAATTCTATTTTTCTTAGCAAAAGCATGTTGCCTGAGCTTTATTAGCAACAACCAATCCTTTCTATCAACCTTCTTTTCCTGCCAATTTGCTTTGTGCCTTCATTTCAATCCTGTATTTGTAAGATGATTTTATTTCTTTTTTCTTTAGATCAAAATTCAATTATTATTTCATTATTGCATTGATACAAAAAAGATAGCTACTAGTGGATTTACATCGAATGACTTTTTGCCATTGGCATCTATAATTATTGTAAACTATAAAAGAAACAGTACATTTGATGCAACTATTGCTATCATTTTTTGTATCAAAGTGTTTGAAAATTTATTTCAATGATATTATTTCTCGCATTTTTCCGTTATAGAGGAACACGTAGACGGCGTACCGCTCTTGACGGAGGGATTGATGACATCCCAAGTAGCTCAGACTCATTCCTCAACTCTCCAACAACATCAGATGGCCCTCAGCTTTCCATCACTCAACAACAACAGCAGCAGCAGCAGCATAGCAACGCAACCAGCAGCTGTCGTTTCATCGATTTGGCGTCTACCAGCCGGTCAAGGGGTCAAATTTCGAAAAAATCGCCAAGTGATACCAAAAACAACTTCAAGACGTAATGGTTAGTAATTAATTAGTTACTAATTTGAGTGAAACTTGAAAAAAGAAAAAATACAAAAATCAATATAACTTATACTTTTAAGGCATATTTTATTATCGCATTAATAACACTTTTTTTTGCAATATAATTTTGCTAGCTTAAATGTTCGATACTCTTTCCTCGTTCCTTTTTATATGCAAAATTTTGATGTTATTGTTTTTCGATCATTAAATTTCAAAAGACTTCTGGATATCGAGATATATTTTGGAATTATTTGTTATCATTAATATGTGATGAAATTTCAGATGTTCGATTCCATAGCAATCCAGCGATACCGGTGAGTGAGATGAGAAATGATTATCCAGCTAGTGAGTTACGACGCTCGATGATTATTCCAGTCAGTGAACGTCGAAAATTCTTTGAAACGATCGCTGAATACAGTCATCCTTTCTGAAAAAATGATACTTCATAATATTCAAAAAAAACCATTATTCTTTCTTGTTTTACAGGAAATATACAAGATGTCATTTGTTGTAACTTTTAAAAAAGATGAAAATAATAAATTGGAAGTGAAAATTAGTTAAGTTGTTAAAATTACAATTTAAATTTTGATAGGAACATTAAATTTACATCGCTTCATTTTTAAAATCTCAGCCAGTTTCTCAGAAAAGCAGTTTGAATGAAATCTTACGTATACCAAAAATAACTTGAGAGCAAAGCTGAAATCAATTTTAAATTTGACAAGCTTCTTCTGGAATCCGTTTAGGAAGATATTTTCTTTTTTACGAAAATTATTGCTTTTCCGTAGTAAAATCAACTCTTCAATTATTTGATATACTCTCACCAATAATTTATGCTAACTCATCATTTGTTTTCTCCATTCTTTCCCTTCAAAATATCCTTAATTATTATTATCTATATCAGTTTCATATACTTTCTTTCTCTAAAACAAACTGTAATAATTAAGGATATTTTTACGGAATAACGGCAAAATTATATTTTATTCATGAAAACTTTTCTTTTAATTAACTGCTTATTTATTTCGCTAATTAGTTCCTGATCTGAAATTTTCATTTCATTCAGGTTTATCTTTTGTTTTAAAATCTGTATTAGAACTAGATTAATTATGCAGTTATAACTGTCGTGTTTCATACTGGTTTTTCTGAGAAACTGGCTGAAATTGCTATAATAAAACCGCAATAAAATCATAGCTATGTTATTAGTCATTCGTCTGCTTACGGTGCATCTAAACTCAATTGAACTCGGTGAAAGGCAAGAGATTATAGCTTCACACCTTAACAGAAAATTTAAAACTTAATCATTTGAAGATTCCGTATTTCTCTGTCATACTAGAAAATTGGGTTTTTTGGGAAACTTCAGAACTGCAGATAGGAAGTATAGTCAGCTATATTCGTATCTTGATAGTTTTTAAATCGAAATTCATAAATTAATTTAAATCCTATTTTTCAGCAGTCTACCCAGCAGTTCTCATACAGCATTAAATGTTTAAATTCCATCCGCTTAACCAGCTATATATAATTTGTTGCGATTCGCTTGCTGTCTGTATATCATTGTATAATAAATGAAATTCCTTATAATAATTTTGGATACAGATCTAAATGATTTAAACACCTTCTAATCATTCTGCGCCTTACTGTTTAGAACGAGAAGAAATAATCTTATTCGATTGGTTTAAGCTTTTTTATCCACAAAAATTTGTAAAATTACAATTTTCAAATATTAAATATTGTGTTATCATCTACGAGGAGATAAGTTACTGAAAAAATAGAGTAGTTTCTGTTCCCGGATTGAGCGATGATTTCTCTCAAACTGCGCCGAAATTTATTGATCCTACATTTTCTTTCATTAAATACATGAGTGAACTTTCATTAAGTACATGAGGCATCACGAACAATAAAATTATCACAAACGAAAACTAAATCGGAAAGTCAGAATTCACCAAATACCATAATAACCGGAATTAAAAGCAGAAAAACCTAACACCGGCTTCGAAAGATTCTTAAATATTTACACAAAATTCTCAAAAATTGCACGGAACATACAGCATTTTATCCACTGGTAAAGAATACTAAATCTTAATAAAATCCTAAACTATGTTCGCTTTTTCCATTTAATTTATCCAACCAATTGTTCAAAATTATTTTACTAAATAGTAGATAACAAAGACTGCAACCAGAAGCAGCTGAATCGTATTAAAATACGATTCGTACTAAAATTTTGGATCTAACAAACTTATTATTCTGACAAATGACTTTGAAATATTAAAATATGAAGATGAGGTAAGGAATTGTAGGAGTGAAAATAGTGAAAAGTGGAACTGATGTGTGGACAACTCTAATTTAATCAATCGCGAAATCCAATTCAGTTGCAAGAAAACATTAGCAAAAGCAAAGCATTAAACTGTTCGGAGTTTTTCCTTATTTTATTCAGAAATGAATGAGTCCCACAGAACTTTTACTTTCCAGTGCTACTTTTCACTGCTTCATTGCCTTCATATGATTCAGTGCTGATCCAGCCTTAAACCATTCGATCTGAGCATCATTAAAACTGTGAGATAGCCAAACCTCCTCTTGTTTACCATCAGCATGTTTCAGAATGCACTTTAGTGGCTAGAAAAAAAACCAAATATTTAAAATTCCAAATCTTTCCGCAATCATAAATGTAATTACCCATTTTTCTGAAATTGTTGTAAGTTGTATAACATAAACATTATATAGATATAATTTCAGGCCTTATCGAAGTAATACTTAGAAATAAAATGAAGCTAAAGAAGTAGAATAAAAAGTTCATAATCAAAAAAACCTTGTTAGGTGCGAAATCTTTCAAACCGACGATCGATATTTTGTCGCTCGGTTGAATCTTATCGTAATCGTTCGGATCAGCAAAAGTCAATGGCAGCAAACCCTGTTTTTTCAAATTCGTTTCTGAAAATAAATTTCGATGATATAACCTTCCAGCATCTCAAACATCTCGATCAGATTTAAGTGATCGGATCCATCCATTTAATGCTTCTAGTAGAAAAAAATAAGAAAAACTGCAGCTAAAAGCAGTGAAACAATGAAATTAAAGGAATGGAGTTGAAGAAATATCATATATTTCGAAGTATTATGTGTTTTATTAATGGTACCTTATAAAGTCCCAAAAAACTTCCCATTTGTGATAAAACAAGAACGAAATCAGCTAAATGTTTCCTTTACCATAAATTTATAGCGAATCCGATCATTTAAATCTGAAGAAAAAATGTGAAAAACTTGCCATGAATTCGTGCAAAACTTTTTACAATGATAGCATATCCACCAAGATGCCGAGGTTCCAAAGCTGCATGTTCACGTGACGAACCTTCACCATAGTTTTCGTCACCTACCGCTATCCAACCTACTCCTTTCGATTTGTAGTGACGTGCCGTTTGAGCTACTGTATCATATTCGCCTGTCAATTGATTGCGAACCTAAATGATTAAAAATCCTAAAATTCTGGAATGAAAAATCATTGGTTTATAAAAATCTTTGGGGAAAGCTCCTCAAAAGCTATTATCATTACCTTGTTCATCTCACCATTCTCCGCATTAGTAGCAGTCAAAAACAGATTATTTGAAATATTATCCAGATGACCACGGAATTTCAACCAAGGTCCAGCAGCACTAATATGATCCGTTGTACATTTCCCTTTTACCTGAAATTTAAAGTACTATAGGGGAGAATCAAATTGCGGAAATAAAGATAATTTTTGAATTTTATTTCGTGAAATTTTTAATCTGTATTTTTAAATCAAGACTCCGTCATACCTATTTATTTCAATTAATTTAAGATGAAATGAAACCGAATCCATCCCTTTATGCAACCTACTTTAATTAATATCAACATATTTTCGAGATCTTTCCCATTCCAAGGATTGAATGGTTGCAGAAGTTGTAAACGTTCGCTATTTTTATCGATCACAACATCACCATGTCCTGATGGAGCCTGATAATAATTTATACCTGGATCATATCCTTTCGGTGGCAGGCTATAACCGGACGGTGGTTGCAACTTGAACTTGCTACCTGAAATAATATTTTCATTAATAGCGTTAGAAAGACAATCATTTGCGCCGAAATTCATGAATATTCTTTATAAGCACGTTTAAGGGCACAAAATGTTACGCTCATAGTTCAAATGATCTTCTAAGAATCTTTGAGGACATTTCAGTTTAGAATAGATTTTCTGTTCACACAGCTTCAATTGAACGCAAATAGTATGTCCCCTTAAAAATTTCACGGAGATAAACTAACTTACATGGTATGATGAAAAGCTCGAAAAATAAAAAGCAGCGAAATACGCCTTAAAAAATATTGTAAAAAATAACATAATAAAGAGACATAATAAAGTTACCGCTTGGAGTTTCAAGCTCATCGGTTCGCGGATCAAAATCAAGACGTCCAACTATGGTCAAGGCTGTGACTAATTCAGGTGAGGTAACAAATGCATGAGTTGCTGGATTTGCATCATTTCGACCAGTAAAATTACGATTATACGAAGTTACAATAGTATTTTTTTCGCCCTAAAATACATTTAAAAAAATATGAAACAAGTTTTGCATCCTTCTACTATGAATATTTTTCTCGATCATCAAAAAAATAATGTGTTGAGTAGTGAACAATCATAACGTCCTTTTCCTTATCTTACAGATTCGTTTCTAACTTAAACGATGAAAATTTGAAGAAATCACTTGAGTAAAATAGGAAAATAATTAGTAAAACTTAATTTCTTAACATCTTTCCTATCCCATTGACCGATGCAAGGACCGCAAGCGTTTGCGAGTACTAAACCACCAAAATTTGTGAAAATCTCCGTTAAGCCATCTCTTTCCATTGTTGCTCGAATTTGTTCACTTCCAGGTGTTATTGTGAATTCCGACTTTGCCTTTAGTCCTTTGTCAAGAGCCTGGAAAGAAAATACTGCATAATTCATCACTAATGAGACACTAATTACCACTATAATCACTAGTATAAAAGATCACTAATGAAAATGCGACCAAATAAAATTCGTATCTGAAGTGGCTACTTGGTTTTTGAGACATATGGCGTAAGTGAAATACAAAAGTAAGATAAAATTTTTTAATCTTTGAAATATCATCTCACCATACTAAAAATATAATCTTTAAAACAGTATGAAATACTTCAATAAAAAATAGAACCTCTATCTATAAACAAATAAATATGCAGGTGAAAAGAAACAATGAATTCTGCTTCTTTACTTTTCGAAACAATGAACAAATTACCTGCTTCGCAACACTTGCGGCACGTGTCATATCTTCATAAGAACTGTTTGTGCAAGAACCAATAAGACCGACTTTAATTTCCATTGGCCAACCATTTGCTTGTGCATTTTTTCCAAGAACATCAATTGGATGGGCCAAATCCGGAGTAAATGGTCCATTAACATGCGGTGCCAATGTACTCAGATTTATTTCAATGATCTGAAACTGATATTTGAAGAAATTAGTAAATCTCGAAAAGTTTTAAGCTTTGACTTCCAAAAGCCATTTTTCATTTAATTAAAATTATAGTTCAAAAATACTTTCGTTTTATTTTCCATTCTACAAAATCTTTCATAAAAAATATACTAAATGAATTTTCAAAGGTACTATCTATGCTTATTCGTTTCCTTTAAAAGCTGCATTTCCAAATCAAATAAATATAGTGAAAACAGACTACATGATCTCCATCCTTCCTACAGCATCTCTTCGTAAAGTTCGGAAAGTTGGTAAAAACCTTCTTTTAAGAACAAGAGAAGGCGAATTTCTGACTCTGACCTTATTATATTCAGAACCTTCATCAGGTACTAGGATTTCCTTATACCGCATCGCTTCCTTCGCAATCGCTTCTCGGTTTGTGGCTTTTAAATATTCCACCATATTGTCGTTAAAAGGAAATATGGATGTTGTCGCACCAATTTCTGCACCCATATTACAAATTGTACCCATACCAGTTGCTGATATTGAATCAACACCGGGACCTGAAGCCATTAATTTTATTTCATTCAAATTCCAAAATACATGAAATAATGGAAAAAAAAATCATTTCTTTGTAGTTTGAAAATGCAATATTCTTCTTCTGACTGGCAAAAATCATACCGAAATATTCTACAATAGAGCCTGTGCCACCCTTTACGGTAAGTATATCTGCTACCTTCAAGATAACATCCTTACTGGATGTCCAACCTGAGAGTTCACCCGTCAATTTGACACCAATTATCTAAAAGATCGATTTTTTGAAAAGTATTAAACTATCAGAAAATTAGCTATTAGATATTGATAAAACTATAAAGAACATATTTTCTTTAATTTCGAAAAATTTAACAGTTACTTGAGGACATTTTAACTCCCACGGAATATCTGCCATAACATCAACGGCATCAGCACCTCCAACACCAATACATAAACCTCCCAAACCACCTGAAATATGTTTTAATATCTACATACAATTGATAATTTTTAACAATTTACTAGTCAAGTTAATCTACCTCTTCAAAATTACAAAACAAAAAATGAACAAAATATCGTGCAATGATTGTAATTGGGGAATGATTTCCTGAGGAAATTAAAATTTATGGATAATATAAAGAAATCGATCTAATATACAAAAAATTTATCAACTTATTTTGATTACTACTTTCATGGCACTTCTATTACATAAAAAAATATTTCCCAGATTTCATTCTTTTTTTTTCCTGAATAAAAAGAGAAATATCAAATAAAAATTTATAAAAATTGGGACTTATAGTAATGCACAAATTGTGATAAAAATAAAAATTAAAAATATGCATACCTCCCATTGGCGTGTGACTATCAGTACCTATAAGCAAGAGTCCAGGAAAAGCATAATTTTCTAATATAATCTGATGGATAATGCCACTTCCTGGTTTCCAGAAGCCAACACCATACTTATTGCTCGCTGACGACAAGAAATCATAAACCTATAATAAAACATACTGTTATTTCAAAAAAAAGAAATTTATCTCATAATGATCTCCCTTAACAATTTCTCATTTTTTATATAAGATAAGGGAAAAATATTTCTGAAAAAAGAATATTTTAAATAAAAGACCTCCTTATTGAGATCATTAGCTCGTTTCAAATCAGGAATTCCTCCTAACTGCGCTTGAATCAAATGATCGCAGTGAATAGTGGATGGTACTGCAACTTGTGGAAGTCCTGAGGAGATAAACTGTAGCATAGCCATCTGCAATTGAAACAAAAACAGTGATAAATTTCAAGCTATGTGCATCGAAAAATATCATTTTGTTTTGCCGAATCACTCTAAAGATAGCGCTATGCTTTTTTCTAACGAGCCAAATTTCTGAAACTTCTGTGAAAAAAAAAATAAAAACCTGTGCAGTGGCATCCTGCATTGCTACTCGATCTGGCCTCAGTCGCAAATACGAAGAACCTCGCTTAATCTCTTGCTTATCTGGTTCATCCAAGTGTCCATACAATATCTTCTCGGATAATGTAAGTGGTCTTTTTAGTCTATAATTTAAAGAATGCTCGAAAATACTGAGGATTAGTTTTCTCGTCCTCTTACTTTTTCAAAATTCAAGCTTCTCCTATGGTAAAATTTTTACATAATTTTCAAAATAAAGAACTGACCTCTGTCGTATAATATTTACATTTCTTTCCAATTTTTCGTACGGTAGTAAAGACTCTTCTTCGATATTATTCATCCGTACTTTTGCACCAAGTTTCCCGTATAAGTGTAGTAAACGTCGTCCATTATGATGTATATTTAAGATATGAAATCCCACCCCACGCAACATCATTTCCAATTCTAAGATTTCAAAATTAAAATCAAAAAAAAGATATCATTCCGAAACAAATTTTACGTCGTAAGAAATAATTACAAACGCTAAATTCAAAGAAATAGATCAGGATTCGAATCTACCATTAGATGATTCATGTTTTCAACTTGACTTATAATAACTTATCCATAAACTGTAAATTATTCGTTCCAAAGCCAAAAATTTCTCATCTCAAAGTGCAACACTGGTCGCTTCATAACTTCCTCATTCACTTCAGCAACAAAACAAGAACAATGGCAGTAGTTCTCCAACTAAACTTACGGAACACGTGAAACTCACAAGACACGGAGAAGAGGCCACCGCTCACTTCACTTCCTAGCCAATAAAGTGAGAAATAAACAATTATTGCAGAATATAAAAGAAATCAATGAACGGAGAACATCACTCGTTCAATCAATATCCCATATTTTCAGTACAAACAAGATGAACCAGCCGAAATATTTGTCGAAAGGTTGATAAGGATGACTGCTGGATGATCATTCCTCGGAATCAGAGAGCTGTTTTTCCTGCTTCATTCTTTATTCCATCTCTCTTTTTCTCTGCTTCTCTTCTGATTACCACGCAACAGGAATATCATCTATACATTCTTTCAGTTATATCCAATTTCTACGATTATTTCCTCCTTTCTAATTAACCTAATATCACCGCGATCACCCAGGCGAAATCAGTGAGTGGAATTCAGAGGTATTATTTGTGTTTTCCTTCTTCTTCATGCTTTCTAATGATAGGTATTGAGCTAGGATGATCTGCTAGCTATTTTCAATTTATCCTTATATCTTCTTCATCTGTCGACCATAACCAAGCAAACAAAACAAGAATTATAGTCAATCCATAACTCTATATAGGATATTAACCGGTAGAATGTATTTCTTTGATCTGAAACTTCTTAGTGGACCGGTATGTTTCGGGAATGCTATCACGGTGATGATTTCATTTTATATTTAATAATAAATTGATTAAAATTTTTAATGTTTTGTGGAAATATCCAGTGGATTGATTCACTGCAATCGTCACTATCAGGTGCTTTTATCATTACTCATTAATAAATAGTAAATTTTAAATTTTTGGCCAAGCTATTAAATGCCAAAACGTTCATGTGGAATATTGCTGGTCCGTGAGATATGACGTCCTACGTGTTGATCCAGATCAGGAATTCCGACTGTCAAGTCCGGAATTTCAGAAGTAAGTTCAATGAATGAATACTTCCTAATGTAATGAAAAGAGGGAAGAATGTGCTCAACAAAGATATCAGGGAACAAGTGAGGATCTCATTTCCCAAAATACTCTTCTGGAAATTCCTTTTAGATATCATTCAGTATTTCTATCTAAGAATGTTTTCTACTTCATCATTTTTTTTCGTCTACAGTCAAGCCTGATACATAAAGCTTTTAAATTAGCATTTAAATTATAAATTTTCATTGATTTGTTAAAATTCAACAGGAAGCTTATAGGCTTTTGGAAATTTTTTTAGTTCATTTGAGATCAAGCGAATCAGTATTTAGCAAATTGGTAAAAATCAATGCTAAAAACTCAGTTTAACTGATATTCTCAAATTCATTAAATCAAGGTTCTGAAAAAAAAACCAATTAAATCAAAATATGCTGGAGTTTCATTAATTTTTTCTTATGTGAAATATATCGATTGAAACGAAACTTGTGCATATTTTTCTTCAATGACTCCAATTTATTCGTTCAGAGTTTGTATCAATCTGCATATTTCGTTGTTTCAATTAGTTTGGAACAAAATCAACAAGAGGACAGCTATAATTTATATCACAAACTTGAGATCATCAAAGCAGTCGAGAAATGTAAGTTTTGGCATCTTGAAAATATTTGAACCCTTCATGAGATTCGTAGATAATATTGCACAGTGAAGATACTTTAAAAAAAACAAATCTTCGCTTCGTAGTTTTACAACAGAAACAGAAGACATAAACTTAAGAAACAGTGAGCAGACTGAGCAACGCAATATACAGTTCCCATTGCACACTTCGCCTCCAACTTCCTCCTAAAAATTTAAAGCTTTTTAAAGTTTATGAAATTGTAAAGTCGAAAATTAGCTTTAATTACTGATACTAATATGCTAGTAATTGATGGCTGTGTCATTTTCCTTGAAAAGAAAATTCTTTTAAAAAAGATTAAGGATACATAGGTTATGTTGTGGTAATCTAGGAATGTTGGTTGAAACCAATTTAACTTTGTAATCAAAGTACCGTTCCATTTCCCACATCTTACATGATAGTATTTTTGAGTTGAATAATCCCAGTTTTTACCATTTTCTCTTCAAAGGATATGTATCTGTCCATAACTTATCTCTTGTATGTTTATGTGATTATCATCGACTTTGTATATCTAAACGATTCTCCAATCAAAAACGGAATGTTTTACTGAATTATCATAACTCAATCAATTCCTTATCAGTTATCCGAAATCAACCAATTTCTTATTAATTCCCAATCAGACTTTAAAGTTGTTACTTCAATCATTAATAATTACAAGAGAATCGTCTGTTGACACTTTTAACTGTCATTGCCATCAATTTTCCACAAAGAATAAATTCATATTACAATCATTATGATGACAACCTATTCAACCAAAAAAACTTTTAGAACGAGGACTGCTTAAGATTCCATTCAGTGTGGGATAAAGAACAATATTGATTATGACACTCCCTTTAAAAAAAATAACAGGAAAGAGAAGGTGAAGTTACTAACCTGTTGCTGAAGTTTGTTCGCTTGCGGTGTCTGAAATTGATATAATTATTAAAAATTTGATATCACGATAATATTTAATTTATGTAGATTTAATTAGATTTGGTCAACGAACTCAAAATTATAGCTTTTTTGACTTCTTAAAGAAATCATCAAAATTATTTTGTCAAAAAATAATTTTTAATCCTATAAGTGTGAATCATCCGAAAGGGTTTGAATTTTCAACTTTTATTTATCCAAATCATCTTTACATACTCGCCTCATTCCTTCTTTGATTCGAAAAATTAACAAATTAAATTTCAATTATTTACTGTTTTTGGTATGTAGTGCATTATTAGTTATTCCAACACTACTCCTTTTTATAAAAAGTAAGTTGAAGCTTAAAAAATTGGAAAGTATGTAATAGACGAGATAAAATCTAATTATAAAGAGGAATTCACTTGGGATGAAATTGAAATTCATAACAGTCTTATTGCAAATAAGTTTTTCTTCAGCGAATCATTGTAAACAGAAATTTTGATAATTCCGGAATATTTTTGAAAATCAGTCTTTTGCCATCATCATCATATGACTATTTAGAATTTTAGTTTATTTTTACTTAAATAACATAGTGAGATAAGGCAGATATCCGTAGGAAGTTTCGGAATTAAAATAGGCATATTCGTCACTCATTAAGTGAGTATATTAGATGAAATGATTTGAAGTTAAAAATGTGTTGTTTTGAGATATAACATCGCATCACGGATGCTCACTTAAAACAGCAAAAGAACTTATTCTATATTAAATGGATAACTATTTTCTTCGAAATTTAGCACAGGATAGTTAAGCAGTAATGGCATGCCAGATGAAGGATGCAGTCAGAGATGATTAAGTTATAAAATTTTTTTTCTTGTGAACTCATATTGCTAATACCGCCGTTAAAGCAAGTATAACCATCCAATCACTGAAAACATGCAGCGTGCTGTGAAGAGCAGAACTACTACACCATGGTTATCACTATTACGATCATTATAATCACTGTCATTGTCAACATGCACACCCTTTTGTTGCAGATCTTCTGTGTAAGCGTAGTTGCTATCTCCAAATGGTGATCCTTGAGGGGAATATGTCGAAAGTAATCTTCCTGAATTTGATTGAATTTGGAGTGTTGCAGCTGATTTTCTCATGGAATCAGATGAATTTTGTAATTTATAAGAAGATATGATTGAATAATTATCATTGTAACCATTATTATCAATACTGCTTTCATTATCGCTATCATTATCATCATTTTCATCATCATCATCATCGTCGCCAATGTTATCATCCAAGTATCCGGAACCTAGAAACAATGAGAAAATTGATGTCGCAACATGGCATCAATGAGGAAGTTAAGATATAAAAACGACGTAATAATACAGGAAAGGGCGAAATCATGCCATGCAAATGAAAATTAAATTTTAAAATTTATAGTAATTAATTATATTAAAAAAATTATCCTGTCACTATTGTAGCATCCTTTTAATATTATGAAGACCAGATCATACATGCAACATAACCTTTTCAACTTATTTTAGAGTTTTCTGTTGAGTTTAAGTAAATTGTTCTGAGGTCAATTTGTAGGGATTTTTTTTAATGAACGATATATTTTTCATAACTTTTTAAAGTTATTCGAACGAAGATAATTGATAATTTCATGCAAAAATCAATGCGAAAAGCAAACAACAAAAAATAAATTATAAATCTGTTTAAAATTCCAAAATATTTGAGCGATTCAAAATTTTTTTTCACTTTTTTTTTCAGAGACTTTCATCTCTGTTACTTTCTGTCTCATTAAGTTTTGTGTTCCTTGTTTCTGCATTAAATCTCTTAATGCATGCCATAAATGGAAGAATTTCTCAATAAAGATACTCAAAATCATGAAACTTTTTAGGAACATCGCAATTATTTCAATGTTGTTCGTTATGCTGAGTAATACTGATTTTGTGCTATCACCAAAAAAGTTAGTTCGAAACATTTTTATAATTTCCAAAATAGCAAAATAAAACACAAACCTTCATTGAACATTGCTGCATATTTGTTAAATGTTAAATTCCCTTCTGAAAAAAAAGAAAGAATGAAATAATTCCTTTTTTAAAATCACAAAAGAGTTGTGAAAAGATTGTAATAAATTCTTGGATATTATCGGATTGAAAATGTTCAGAAATTGAACTTATTTAAATTCGAATTCCATTTGAGTTATTTTCTTAGATGGTAAATGTTAAAGAAATAAAGATGCAAAATACAAGCGATAATTTGTACTTAATTTTTCATATTTATTTGATCTTTACATTTAGATTAACGTTTGTTTCAAAAGGTGATAAACTCAATTTCAATTCATGTAAGAGGTTCTAAGTTTAAACTTTAGAATAAATTTTCACCTTTCACAATAATGTCAGCAAAGTGTTCACCATTATCATTCATCGCAGTACATCGATACGTACCAAATTCATTTTTGCTAACATTTTTGATTGTCAATATATGTATGCTGCGATATTTTTCTGATACTTCATGTGACTAAAAAAATTACCTTTTAAATTTGACTATTTGTAGATTGCTTCAAACGATTCTAACTTTAACTTTTTTACTTCCAATATTTAGTATTATGTATGAAATGAATTTTAGTATCAACTCAGAAAATGGGAATCTAATCAGTGATCTTGAAATAAGAAAGAATCTAAATGATTTGTTTTTAACTTACAAGTGAGAATATTGAAGAATCAGATATTTCTTTTCCATTTTTTTCCCATTTCACTGAAGGCCTTGGCCAAGCTTCCGTATTGCAAACCAAGCTAACCTGACCTCCAAGTGCTACCTGAACAATTTCAGCCTGTGGTACCACCATTGGCTTGACTGAAATATTTTAAACCAGTAAGTTTTTGAAGATTTTTTCTTTAGAGAAAATTTTCTTATTGTTAAAAAACCAAAAATGCTTTTATTATTTCATCATTATACTTTTCCGTTTCATTCATTCTTTTTTCAACAAATAATCAATCATAAGCATGTTATCCTTCAAATCCACAATCAAATTAATATCGAAAAAAGAGAAATTTATTTATTTTCCTTCATAGATCATATTGCAAACAATAATTATGTTATATATTTAAATTATAATTTATAATCGTTGCAGGATAACTTACAGGTAACGTGTAATTTCACGCTCCATGACTCATCTGGTGGTACACCATTACTTGCGACGCAAATATATTCGCTCATGTGTTTGCGATTTACTTTAATGATTGTCATATCGGAACCATTGTATACGCTTGCTGAAATTAGCAAACACATTGAACTTTAATCTATGATATTAATGATATAGTAGTAGGGTAACTTTCAATACTCTTATTTATTTGCGCTAATTTGTCTGAGTAGAATAAAGTAATTAGGTTTTCTGCAATTAAGCTAAACAACATCTTTATTAGCAATTTTTATTAACCTCCATAGCCAGTTGCACCGTTAAATCGGATAATTTGTCGATCCTGTCTTCGCCAAACTATAGTTGGTGGTGGATCGCCAAATGCTCGACATGATAAAGTAACATTTTGTCCTTCACGTACCTCTACAGTTGCTGCTGTTGTTCGAGCTACATATGGTGGCACTAAAGATTTTTTTTCTTTAAACAAATAAATGAATTAGATGAAATATCATTTTAGAATTTTCTTAGTAATATCAACTAGCATACATCCATACGATGATCAATGCTTAATTGTTCACTGGCCAGGATTAAAAGATTTAAAAGTATAATTACTTAGAATATATTTATAATAACTATAAGTAAAATGAATGGCACAAGTAGAATTTATCATTTATTTTTAAACCATCTAATTATAAAATTTATGTCTGTTTTGGTTATTTGCTTACAAAAATTACAATGCAAATAAAATCGAGCAAATATTTTTCTAATATATAAATGTCAAACATGATCCCTCTTTTGGTTATATGCATTCAAACTGATCTGAACTAAATTAATTTTCAACGAATTGAAATTTTCAAGTGCTGATGAGAATCAATGAATAATTTAGTCTTATATGTGGCTTTTCCTAAAAAGTGCACAACAAATTAATAAGTCACTTAAGCATTTCATTACCTTTTGATCGCTTAATTAAGTCAATATCAAATTCCACCTAGCAGCAGGTGGTACGTAGAAATCCCCTACTGCTCTTTCTAATTTTCACCTGTCTCAATATTGAACAACAGTATGTTGGTCTACAGAAAAAAAGTAAATGAATAATTTGGCAATTATTGAAACAAAAAATAGTATCTTAATAAAAAATTAAGCAGTAAACTTATTTTGAAATATTCAAAAAAAAATTCTAAAATTTTAGTCAAGAAAGCAATAATTGTGGTGGACCCATTATATTTCTCTTTTATAATAATGATTATCTTTTAATAAGTTTTACAGTTATGGAAATAAACAGAAAAGTGAATAATCAATTAATGGAAGATTATCAAAGACTAATAGCTAGTGATAATAACAAATTCTATAATAGCCAACTTATACATCATATAACTTTTAATTTTTATTGAAAATGTAATCGAATTTATCATTTCAGGCTGTACAATTTTTAGCATAAGATTTGTATCACAGCCCTCAGGGAATTTTCATTTTCTGTAAGCATAAAGCGTAAAAACCCCTATGAACAGATTGAAAACAAATTTGTTTACATTAGTGTTTTATTATTGAACAAAGCGACCCTTCAATTGTCCAGAAAAGCGGAAAAGAGAGAATATGGATTTAATCCAGAATGATTCCCACAGTTAGGCAAAAGAAATAAGACTGTATAGCAATAAGACTTGAAAGATACTAATCAACAAATCAAAAGCAATAAATATTAGGAAGATGAATTAATAAGCTTTAAATGGTTGGCTAATGGACTGTTTAGCCTTCAAGGAGGGATTGCCATGAGCAAGGGTCAAGCTAATATCATCATTTCCAGATTGGTTCATAAAATCGTCAAGGAATAGAATGTGGTCATGAGGGCGACTGATAATCTCATCCATCCTTTCTTTGCTTAAAAGTTAATCCCTATCCTGTCAAAGCTCATTACATATCTAACAGTATCATCAGTTATACATTATCACCCATGATATCATACATAATATTAATTGACTGTTAATCATTCTCATTCGGCTAAAATTTACCTTTGAGACGAAGGTATCCAGTTCTTGAAAGTACTGGTTCAGTGTTTAGTTGGCATGAGTAACCACCAATATCGTTTTCCTAAAATGCTTTTTCCAGATAATTGAATCAAAAATAAAGCTATTAAAGTTTAGAATTTAAGTTCCAAATATTATTCGCAAAAAAAATTTTTGAATTCAAGTCTAACTTGAACATCTTTGATGACTAAAATCCATTCATTATTCTTCGTTTGCCGCCTAATTTCATATTTATGTCGTTGTCGGAATATCTTAAATTTAACTTAAAAAATTAAATTCGAATTGGGATGGTTCCATTCTTAACTCTACATCTTTCAATGGTAAATTAAAAAACGATATAACCTTCAAATTCGCAATAGAATGTTAAAATTTCAATTTCAGTTGAAAATATTGAAAGATAAGGATTAAAGGAAACTTTTTCATTAAAGGCGATTAGCCTTGGTGGCGTATCTGCTCGAGCGAATGCTACCTGCAAGAAAACGAAATGCATTTAAACCTTTAAAATTCTTATTAGATAACAAATAACTGAAATTTCAAAGGTCTAATTTTGCAAATTAACTAATCAGGTTTTCAAGTAATGATGAATTTATTTCGACTGAAATATCCTTGCGGACACAAAAGCAATAACAATTTGATAGATTTCCTTAATTTAAGAAAGATTAATTATTAATCTTTTCATAGTCGTAATTATGAAATGGGAAAAAGAACTTTGTTTTTTTAAAACGAAATTTAGAAACTTTACTTGGTTTTGATTTTTAAAAATCTATCAAATTAAATTTCAATATTCTATCTTTCTTAATTCTTTCCCAAAAAAGGAGCTTTGTGGTAAAATTGAAATGATACCATATGCTTGCCAGGCTTTGATATCTGACATTTGAATTCAATATTCTGACCTTTGATTGCGGTGACATTCTCCATTACAGGTTCGACAAATGATGGCATCGATTGTTTGCCACATGCTACAATGAAACTTTCTAAACCACTTTTATAAAACTACATATAGTTTCTTTTTTTACTTAGAAATTTTATCCTTCTTTGAATGAATTAAATATAAGAATTCTTGAAAACAGATGAATACATTTTCTCTCTTATCAAGGAACTACCCAATTTGGTAATTTGTAAATTGCTCTTCAAAGATTATTTCGTTGTGGGCTTCTTCCTAATGAAAAAATTGTAAAAATGCTCTTAAAAAGGTCATTAAGTTTGCTTAAGCCGTTTCCATCATTATCCATTTCCTGAAGAAAAGGAATAGAAATAAATTAAACTGAATTAAATTGAATCACTAATAAATTTCGTATTTACATAAAAGAATCGATTAAAAAAAAAGATATTTGAATTCAAGTACTTCTTATTCTTCCTCTTTATATCTTCAAAAAACAAATTTCAAATGGGATCAGTAGAATTTGTTATCAATATCAATCGTTTTCTTTGGTTGCAATTTTCTCACTTAGTTGAGAAAGTTTTTGTAATTTATTAGAGAAAATAAGATTGCGTTTTGTATGATGATAATGATTACGATGATTCATAATGAGTTTATTATTTTACTAACTTCTGATATAAAATTGCAAGATCTCTTTGAAAGATAGATAATAAGTATATTTTGCGTCACTCATTCATACCATACTTATTTGCGAACTTTCATTATTGCTCAAACTTTCATAGCTTAGAGAATGATTCCTGTGCAGTCCGTATCAATATTTGTTATTAATAACTCAAACTGGAATTACATCAATTTCCACCGTAATAGTTGCAAGGTAAAGTAATGACCACAATTTATGTTCATGGTAGTGATAAGAACGACAAGTGACAAGTGCCAATTGTCTTAACTTATTTAATTATCCTCTTTCCTACGTCGAATTGATAACTTGAAATAAACGAATTGATGAAAACTTTCAACTCTTATAATTATCAGTTAGAAATTGAGCAGCCAATACATATGGTATTATTTGTTTAGCACATTGATATTATAAATGCCTTTATCATTTCATTAATTAAAAACCTTCTGTCTCTCATTTAATTTTAATAGCACTAATTTTTTCATTTTAATCATTCCGAATCTGTAGATTTAATTTATTTTTAGAAACGTCTTCAACTTTACTTTATTTCTCCACCTCAAGTATCACATCTATTTTGCACAATTCAATTGTCACTTTTACCCTTCTTTTTTAAAGAATTAAAAAAAGAGAAACTTTAACAAACATCTCAAACTCAAAAACTCTATAAGAAATTTATGTAACATTTCCAAAAAACTGAATTTAATAGAAATAATAAAAAAACGAGATATCCATAAGTGAGATGATATCAATTTCATTATCCTAAATACTGCATATTGAGTTTTTTTGAGTTATTATCATCTTTTTAGCTTTCAAAAAAAAGCTATACTCCAAATAATATTCTGTGGAAATTTGATTTTTCAACAAAACCAATTTTCTTATTTTATGAAAAAAGAAATGGAAATTTTATATTTAATAAATTTCTAATCGATCGAAGGATTCATTTCATTATTCATATTTGAAAATTTGATATTCGTGAGTAAAAGTTATTAAAAATTCAATTTCATTTTGATAAAAATTTCCTTCCGCTACAGAAATGACCAATAATGGTTAGCGAACAAAAACAAAGTAATTGTTTTATGTGAAATGAAATTTCTTTTTCGGAAAAGGATTTTTGACAAAAAAGAAACTTCTAAAGGTATTGTATTTTTTTATTCTTAAAAGTTAAATATTTTTTTCAGTTTAAATAATTATAATTGCTTGCTAATAATCTAATTCTATTTTCATCTACAACAACTCTAACTACTAACAACTCCACAACTGCTAACAACTTTAATTATCAATACTTTTAGTATACAGTATTTAAGTACAATATAGTATACAGTATATTGCAGTACTATATAGGTATGTATTTTTATTAACAAACTTTAAGCCTATAATCGAGCATAATCTAATATCTCAAAAAGTTTTATTTAAGAATAACGCAAAGATTCCAAGTTTTTTTTGATAATAATCGAAATTCATGAAATATAAAATAGTTTGATTTAATCTGTTTTAATTTAACAAAATTAACTTAATATAAAACTCCATACAATTGTATTAGCTAATAATCAGTGAATCATTTTGGATCATTACATTGTCAAACATATCAGAAATGCTTGGTACGATTAAAAAGCATGAACAGTTATCAGTAAGTGTACTGATATTTTTATATTTTTACACTGGAGAAAATCATTTCTGCATCTTTATTTATCTATTTAATTTAATTAGAAAAAGAATTACTGAAAAATGGAAGAAGTTTTACCTTTAAAAATATAACAAAAAATAGGTGGCAATAGCAAAATGGAACTGGTTGACATTATTTTTTGAGAAGGAAATTTTTTTGAAGGATAAGATAAATGTTAGGAAGAAGAATGGAATGATTAGTCGAATATATCCATATTCTTGAACGACTTCTCAAAATCCGCTTAATTTTATAAAATTAGTCTTCTATTGAGATTGTATAGCTTATGAATATAGTATCATCATTGGCGCTTGTGAAAATTTCAAGTTTACAAATTATTATCCAAACCTGATAAATTTATCCATTATATTGCTGTAGAAATACGCATAACGAGTATGCTTCTATAAACTTTGCATTCATTCAATTTTATCCTTTTATTGAAATTATTGATCATTAAATGATAATGATAGGGAATGGAAAGTGTACTTTGCTTCTTTATATTCTTAAAAATTATTTCTACAATTCCTTGAAGTCTAATTTCAATTCAGAACTTTCTCTTCTTATATCCGAGAATTTACTCGTTTTAACTCATTTTAAGCAGCTTATAATGAAGAAATTGATTTTAATTTACTTTAGTAATATGAATTAGTGGTTAGAATGGATAATTAAATTATATCAAAATGCTTTATGCTTTCTCCCTTTTAAGGATCATCAATCTTCTTTTGCAACATATTATATTACACTGAATATTTCTCAAATGGATTTCGGATAGATTTCAGGCACGATAATTTATCTGTCCATTTTAATCATTCAAATTTCATTCACATATACACACTTCTGATTGAAAAGTAAGTTTCATTCGATAGAGATAAGCAAGTAACTTACGTTTGCGTATAAAACCTAAAATTCTCACGGTTAAATCATTTCGACACTAAATTAGGTAAATTCCTATTTCAGAATGAAAAAAATAATAAATGAATTTAGTGTCTTAGGATTGAAGTGAGCACAAGAAATGTTACATAAATTTTTCGTCTATAAAAACAAAAAAAAACGAAGTGAATAGATATTCAACTTTCAAACTTCATAAGCAATAATCCCACAGACTCGAACAGATATGTGAATTCTAATGATTGTATTAATGCTACAGGATCAAAAAAAAATGTTTCCTTGATTTGGCAGTAATTATTTTATTAAGAGAATCAAGATTTCTACCAATAAAAGAGAAAGAGATAGAGCAGCACGATGTAAAACTCGGCGAAGTAGAAGTTAACTTGAAACGTTGAAAAATCTTTGAAGGTCAAAGTCTTGAAGATATCCGACGATTTAAAAGGTAAAATGTTTTGTGTCTCGAAAATCTAGAAGTAAAGGAAATTTACAACTAAATCGGATCACTCTGTTTTGTAATTTCAAGACTTACCAAAATTTACTATTTGCATTATCAAAAATAATCCCAACAGTAACATGATAAACAATTGTTGAAATAAAATGAAAGCTTTCAAAATAGCCAAATAATAAATTGGAAAGAATAATTTAAAATTAGGAAAGTATCGACGATTCGAAGAAGGAAGGACTTCCAAAAAAGGAATGTATGGAAGGGATATCAGCGATTCTTCAAAAGTAGTTCAAATGAAACAGTTGAAATAGTATAGTTCACTGCAAATTAACGACGAACATTTTGCCCACTGTAGTCTAATAACTATCATGGCGATCTTCCTGATTACCTTTGTTATCAGCAGAAATACAAAGCTTTCAGTAATGGTCAAGGATAGAATAAAGTAGAAAGGATGCTTAATTGTACAATGGAGACGCAACGCGTAAACAATTTAAACGAGAGACTCCGTTTTTTCATAGGGGGGCGGGATGAAGTTTACATGCTTATTTATTTGTTAACTCGTCTATAAACGACTGCATAAACACGAAGAAAACGAATATTTTTAGAATTGTAGGCATTTTAGCAAGTTAAATTGTTATTGTTTCGAGAAAGTTATCAAACAGCGATAAAATATATCAATATTTATCCTTTTTTTTTCACTAACTTCATGCTATACAATGAGTATGAAATAACAATTGAAGCAAAGTCTGAGAATTGACATTGTTTTCCAAAAATCAGTTCAATCATAGCAATGAACAAGGTCTTTCTTTATCAAAACAATTATCACAGCTAGCAGCACACTTCAGATTAATTGTTCAGGCGCAATCTTATCTACACTTTTAAATAAATGAGTACTTGAAAATAAGGATGATTAAGGGTAGGTCTCATAGAAGTGTCTAACATCCAACGATGCAAACTCGGAGAACTAATTTTTAAAATACTAAATTTATTATAAATTCCCGAAAACTACTAATGATCCACTGGAATGATTATTAACCATTCTCAGTCAAATCACTTTACAGAGAAAATAACTAAAATAATCTAAAAAAATGATGTTCTGGCAATAACATCCGAACCATGGACTTTGCCAATTCAAGACACTGGTTGCAAATTCTACTTGTTCCTGAAATGAAAGAATTTGAAATGTTCCCGATTTCAAGAAGGAAAAGATGATAAATTGTGTGAAACATGAAATGCTTATAACAAAAAATCGGTAACAGCAAAAAAACTAAAAAATGGGAATGGACTGTAGGATTACTTACTTTGTATATTCCTTATTTTGTATATTTCTTATAACAAGAATAATACGAGATTTTAACATGTAAAAGCTCAAAAATTGTATATTGGTGAACGACAATAAAATAAGGATTTTAGAAAAAAATTTTGCCATAATTGGCATGACTCAAAAGATGCGAGAAACGCACCATCACTATGAGTACTGAAATAAGAATAAAGGCTTGAGATGTGTCTACTGAACTGGAAAATGAATCAAAACTCTGGATCTGGGTAGAAATATGCTCATCATCCCTATTCACCTTAGTTCATGATAGAAGTGTCTGAGTTCAAAAACTGCCTAATCATTATTTACCCTTCACTTCTTTAAAATTTTTCCCTAAACGGTATGATAAAGCTTAAAACAGGAACAAAGATGAAATCCTAGTTAGATAATGGTTCGAGCGTTAAAACTAACTGAATTCCAAAATGTTTATTTTAAAACGCAATCAGAAATGGTTGAAAGAATCTAACTGTAGTAATGTGAAAAATTATAAGCAGAATGATGACTCTATTTTAAGCTAAATGACGATCTGAAAAAACAAACTTAAAGATTTACAAGACTAATTTATGAAAGAAACATTATCAAGCTATGACAAATATAATTTATTGCATACGCCGTTTTAAGCATTTTGCAGACGCCAAGTGCAGGTATCGCAAATCCACTGAAGTAAAACAACAACATGGTTATAAAGCACTTGTATTTGTTATCGCTCACCGGCAGATACTACAAAGAGAAAAAAATTTTTAGTTTATATACACGAATAGCAGACTTGGTTTTCAACTAACGAAATAATTTCAGTAAATCTAACGATGATAAAATGAAAAAGATAAAATGAATTTCTCGGATAAGACAAATTCACACATACATGTTCAGAACTGGCTATATTTTTTAAATATCAATGTATAAACGAAATAATGTACAAATTCGATGTGCCATTGATAGCTCCATCTAATACTGTAGGTATCTAATATTTCAAAACCTAACCTAACCATGTGATCGCGTGTCCTTATGCTAAATATATCTTAATGGAAACTTGCCGTATTAAAAAACTGAAATATACGAACAAACGAAATATAATGAACTTACATAAAGTGCCCATCCTGGAAACTTTGGATGCCTGGTTGTTTGCGGTCCTAACATCATCGGTTTCGGCCAATTCTTACGACCCGGTGGCTTTAAGCAATAGTGACGTGTGAGTGCTGGAGCCAGATTCAGTAAGTTCCTACTCATATGACCTGCAAAAGATGAACAATAACTAGAATCTGAATCAAATAAAAAACTGTGCTACGAAGATAATGACACCTGTCAACCGACGAAATACGAATGGTACAATAGAAATCTAACTGCCAGTCAATGTAAGCATGCATTTCCAGGGGATGGCTCTGCGAAAGAATACGAAGTGATACTCGCTGCCAAATTAAAGAAATAACCTCTCAACAATCCCAGTTAAGTTAAGAATAGAGGAAAAAATTCCTATACCATCGATCTCAATTCTGTCCACCCTCCTCACCAACACCAACACTCTCTCGGGAAATCTCAGACCATCCATGAAACGGGGTTTGGGACGGTATGCTATGGATGAGTCCCGCACTAAAAAAATTAAACAGCGAAATTGGATTAATATTGAACTACAAGAGATGTCAATTAGTGGTTTTACTTTCTACTCATTTAATTTACCACTAAATTAATTCTAATTAATTAAGCTAATTTTAAACAATATTTCATACTACGTTGATATATTCCTGTGACATCAATCGTATTCAAAAAATGAATCGATGGAAGCATATTTCTTCCCCATGATCAACCAAACCGATCACCGATATCGTCAAAAATGAACTAAAGTCAAAGAAGATCTATATAGTCGACATCTTATATTTACTTCCTAATATACTCAATAGCAAATACGTTTGATAACGTATCTTTGAATAAAAATTTTTGTGCCACTTTCTGAAAATGTTTATTCTCTAAAAATGATTATTATTAGGAAATCGATAGATCACCTATCGGTTCTTATTTGTGAAGTATTGTTTTCTCTTCTCCTTCACAACTCGATGATGAATAAACGTAACACACATCTTTTCCTTGGAGCAAAAATATTGTACTGTAAGGTTGTGTGTGGCAAACAAGACGCCCCTTCGGTAGCTTTTCATCGAATGTTGTCTGGTTGTGAGTTGGTCAGTGTTTACATTCGGCATTGTGAAAGGAGGAGAAGCTGTCAGCAATGAGCATCTCGTACAGGTGTGTCTACTCTCAGTATGCTTTATAGATCATGAGATATTGATACCTTCACGGTATGATGAATCACTGGAGATTTATGCTTATTTTACAAGGATTCAATTACATCCGTTCTTCATTATATCAGGTTGAATTTTAGTCATGATGCAATTTCTGGATGACTCGATCAGTAGGCTAGTATCTCGTTTTTAAATTTAATTTTCCCAAACATTATTGCTTGTAACAAAGCCTTTTGCAATTGTTGTTTCTATTATTATTCAAACTGAAAAGACATTATTTCAGATTATAGTTGCCATTTTGTGTTGTACAAAAATTTTGGGATAGTTCGCATGTAAAAGAAAATTTTGAATGCATATTTATCAGTCTTTCGGAGCTCTCTTTTTTATCATTGGTATCATTTATATAGTTATTCCTCTACAAAAAGCAGACCTATGGACCGAAACAGAGCGAATGAGCAACTTGCAACAGGTTTTAGAGCTTCCTGCCTAAAACGGCTATCGTATTATCTTTTTAACACTATTCCAAGACTAGGCGGACGATAAAGACGAAGTACATTCTGTTATCATTTCTTTTTAACTTATAAAACTCATTATTTGTATTTTCCGTTTTGCAGTGGCGTACTTTATGCGCTCGATATACAGTTTCGCTAGCTTACATGAAAGATTCAAATGCCCCTATTACAGTTTTTGCACCTGTTAATGATGTCTTTATCTATAATCCAAATATCCGTGCTTTAAGCCAAAAAGAAGTTCTGAGTCACATTGGTTAGTTTGTCATCAGAATTGAAATTTCTCGAATTAAAATTGATTGCTTGATTCTTCTAATTCGAATTTAATTAAAATGATATCAGACTGTGGTATAGTTGCAAAGAGAGCGAAAGCATTCTGCATCCATTCATGGTCTGGAAAACATTTTGTACTCATTTCGAACCATTTTCCATTTTAGTGGATACACAAGTTTATGAGCTTGGCGAAAACCGAAAATGGGATAAGCAGACACTTATCCGGAGTACAGTCAGTAGCGGATACATGTACATAACACAATTTGTAAATAATCCCGGAAATTATGTACGTCTTGTAATATTTAACTCTAAGTGAGCTTTGTTTAAGTTTCATATTTACCTATTATTTCTCTTTCATTGCTGAAAGAGTAGATGGTATTAAACTATTTTCTTTTTAATTATTTATGTCTCCACTAAATTTCACTCTTCATTTATTTCAAGCAAATTTTTTATCTGAATTTTAGTCCTACTTTGCAAATAATGGGATGCTTTGTAATCATGCTACTAACGAATGGGGTATCATTAGCGGTCAGCAATATCTGTTCAAAATCTGTACACCAATTGGGTATCGACCATATCCGGGAACCGCACTTTCTTTCCTAAGAGATAAAGAAAAGATGGCTTTCTTTGATCTACCCTATAATAACCACGACCTCAGGTAACACATTTGAATAAAAATTAATTAGTCATAACAATGCAGAAGAAATTGCTAAAGCACATAACAAATGAAAATTCGGTGCTTTCGTGCATTTCTTTCTCTATTTTAAAAATGGAGGCTTTTAGACTTATTTCAGTGAGCTGCGGGATGTGCTCGATCGTGTACCAGATGTTGCGTTAGCAATTTTTGGCAGTTCGGCGTGGAATGGCTTTCATACTTTCTTTTTACCTACAAATCAGGCATTTTTGAGGGTGTGTGGCAGCATTTTTTGAATAAAAAACTACAAACGTATTTGTAGACGTAATGTACCTTTTGCAGACTACTGCACAATGCAATTGTTTATTTAAATTTTAAATAACACTCATTTCGAATACAAAAAAATATGGAGCAAGGATATTCCTTTCTGTAACAAGAGAAATGCTTAAAATTTAAGCAATAAAATTGTATTTTATCATTATAGATCTGTTCTTTCAGTTTCCTGAAGTGATCTTTGTGATAAAGCTAATTAATAGTATTCGTCTTCAGATTCTGCTCTTATGTTAAGAGGTTTAAGGTTTACAGGTAATAGATCGCAATCGCATAGACCGCGAAGTATTACTAGCTCATGTAACGGGTATAAATCGAGTACTCTTTACTTATCCGTGGCTTTACGATCGAGGTATACACTATTATCCGTCGATACGTTTTTCCGCTAATGTTATTGAGGATAATTATGATTTAAGATTATGTATGCGGAATATTACCAATCATCGAACTGGACGATGGGATCGTAAGTAACATAAATTTTTTCATTTTATGATTGAGAAATTCCGATAGGATCAGCCTTAGTAAATAATTCCTGTTTTCAAGCTGTCATTTACTTACACTTTTGGACATTTATGGCATTCTCCGACATATAGATGTTACTGATTATGATAATTAAAATATCTCATAAAAGACAATTCTCAATAACAGTATCTAGAAGTGACTGGGTAAACTACACAATAAAATTGCAATTCATTCACTTTAACTTCTGTTCAATTGCATATTGACAGTTTACGCGGTCTCTGAAGTGCATGAACGATATGGACAATTTCGTCGTGGTTCAGTTTGGGCTAAAGTTGTGGTACCAAATATTCCAGTTCAGAATGGTGTAGTCCATATTATTGATAATGTTCTTGGTATCGTTAGCAATACCATCGATCAGGTCTTTCTTTTATATAACATTTCAAATATCAAATGAATTGTTGCTCGTCCTTCTTTTCTATCTCTTCCAATGACCAACTTGACAATGAGCAATCAAAAATTCCTAGACGTTCTAAAAGTTATATGAGTTTGATAATGAAAGCTAGTTCTGATTATCGGAATTGAAACAGTTTAATTACTCAAAAAAAAAAAAAAAAACTCCATATTTTCTGCATTCTTTCTATTCTTCAGCTCATTATGGATAACAGTCGTTGCACGACTTTAGTTCGTTATATAAGTATGGTTGGACAAATAGTCCGCAGTTATTTCTCGGCAACGGGTGGTATGGTGACATTTTTTGCGCCGTACAATGAAGCATTCGAAAGGATCCCTGAATATATCGAAAGAAGACTTCTGAGAGATCGGATCTGGCTTGAAAAGGTCTCACTTCAAGCACTCGATATATTTTCTATTTTTCAAATATGTATTATATTAAGAGAAGTTTATAATACTGTTATGATAGTGTTGAATGTCTTGCTTTTTTATATTTGTATTTCATCATATTTCATAAAATTGAAATTCCGATGAAAATTTGTAATTACAGATTCTTAAACTTCATATAGTTCCTAATAAGGAGTTAACTAGTAATGAAATCGCTAATGAAACAATTGTAAACACAGTAGATAACATCCATCAACTATATTTCATCCGAGGCGAGTGGCCCAGAAATAATATCAGTAAGTAATTTGTATGTCAAATCTGCAAATAAACATAACATTTGCTAATAATTTTTTCTAATTCATCATTTATTCAATAGATTACATTTCATTACTTATCATATTTCAGCATATTATGTTATTGGTGGTGGCGTACGAGCGGCAATTATGATGGATAATGTCGCAGCTGTGAATGGTATCGTGCATTACATCGATCGTGTACTTGGAGTACCATACCAAACGTTGTATGATGTTATACGAAATGACTCCAAACTTCAGTAAGTACCAATTATGATTAATCGTATTTTTTAAAAAACACTCGATTTCTTTAGGACATCTTATTCAATGCTTGAAAACCTGCAACTGCGTTATTCCTTGGATCCGTGGCAAGTTCTAACACCACAACAAAATTTCACATTTTTCGTGCCAACTAATGAAGCTTGGGATAAGGTATCGCTCATGTTGTGCATTCTTTACATTAACTTTAATGTTTATTGTGTTTCCAATTTATTCCTCATTTACCTTCCTTTTTCCAGTCACTCTTCCACTATTCTACTGCAATACAAATTGATCTCTGCAGGTATCAACTTCACAGAAATACAAAATGATGGATGGTAAGCATTGGTTAGCGTTGCAGTACGTCCTTAAGCGACATATTATTCAAGGCCTTGCACTTATGTACACTGATTTAAGGGAGCGAACTTACGTGGCGATGAACGATGAAAAAGTGGTGATACGTCGAAGAGGAAATTGTTCGCCCAATTAATTGCTTAGAAAAATAATTAGAATAGCCTAAAAGCATATTGTGTCTTACAAGATAAGCACTTTGGCAATAAATCTTAGGTGTGACATGACGAGTTTTCATCAATATATTAATGGCTTAAATTAAGCTACCAGAGATATTTTAAAAACTTTTATCCTCTAAACACATAAGACTTTTTACAGTTTTCGAACTTTATTGGCCTCGTGGTAACCGTGTTGCACGTATAATTCCGGGAGGCGAAAAAGCCGGCATCAATGGTTTTATACATATGATCGATAACGTACTGATCTACGAGAGCGATCTAGAAGCTTTGGCTTGTTCGACACTAAACTTAGCACATTTTTTGCTAATCTTACTTTTGATGTACATTATCTTCCTTTAATGTTAGTTCAAAGGAAGATGTTGTATCTGCTATAACGTGATGCATGGAGTTACTCAACTTTACGACTACGTAAATGGACATTCCAGTTTGCATGCTGTCGATATTACGATGTGACTGTCCAGCCGTAGTTGAAATTCCGAATTATAGTATCCCATGAATTATCAAATTGAATCATTAAAATTCCACAGCATGAGATTATTTGTTATTTGTATAATTTTGGCTTCATCTTTCCTTTCTACTCATAATTATGAGAATTATAACATTTTGGCGAGCTGTTTTTATTTCACTTGTGATGATAAACTGGTTAAACTCATTAAACGAATGAAAAATCAAATTAATTTCGTAGTAAATAGCAAACATTCTTTTAGAAAAATTTTTAGAAAGAACCAATTTTATGGTGACTGCAAATTTATTTTTAGATTCCATTTTGCTTTGAAAATATCTTGATTTAGAATCGATATGTTGACTTCAGCCTTTTTCTATAAATTAAGCAAGGGTTACTGTCTCATGAAAAATAAAACTGAATTACTGAGTTAATGTCATCGGTTTGTGATCAAGAATGCATTGTATTTGTTATTGTATTTACATTGTCCTGCACAATCTGGCACTTAAATGATTCCAAACATTTAAAAAAAAGGTCTAATTTTTGAGCCATTGTTGCATTCTTAATTATCAGATTATTTGATGATCTATAAAAAGAATCAGTCGATGATTACTTTATATTTGAATATCGTCTGTTTAAATCCTAAGATGCAGAAAAAGTTTATGCTGATTTCATTATCACGGAATGTGTTCTTGAAATAATATTTTCCATCAGAAATGTACTTCTTCTGCGGGAATTTTTCATCTGTCAAATATTTCGTTGGTCGCAAGAATAAACTTCATTCTCGATTTGATCCGCATTGATGGCAGGACAGAAGAAAAGAAAGGAGATGAAAATTTCACCGTTTCTTTTTCCCATATCCATATCTTATCACCCTTCCTATTTTTCTCTTTTTTTTTTGCCAACGGACAAATTTTGCTTTCATTTTGTATGAATCGACATCAATTCATATCACAGTCAAAATGGCTGTCGTCAGAATTTTCTCCGGAAATTTCCACTTTACATTACAAATTATAATACTCATTTTAACAAATTATGATATAACCAAGGCTGAAGGTATCAAACAAGTAAGCTTTTCATTCTTTTATCGCTTTAATATCATTGTAGAAAGGCTGAAATCTTCTAAACGAGAAAAAAAATGAATGAATAAATGAATTCATGAAAATATTAGGAAAATTTTTTCCTTAATCATTCTCACATCATTATAATCAGTCTTTTGCCTTACTTTCGAGCCTATTAATATTTTCCTGCCATATTACATGGCATAATTCCATTTTCCACTGATATCATATGAAAGGCAAATTATCAATCAGCCATATTTCGAAATAAATTTCTTCAACTTCCCACTTCGAAGCATTGTTCTTTTGCATATCGTAATGCTGAATTCTTTTTTTTTGGTGATTATAAATAATTTGCTAATGAACAGACTAAATAGTTTTGTTCTATGTAACCTGATCCTTTATTTATCAACGGCTCTTTCATGCTCTCCTTATTTTCTTGATGACGGATTGGCTAAAATCGATGAAATGTAAAAAATAAAGAGAAATAAAATTAAACAGATCAAGTGGAAATTGAACATATCATTGAATAATGAAAGGATTTAATGTACGCTTCTAATAGTTGAAGCATAAGCGAAAGCATTAAAAAATAGGTTTTCGTTTGTATTACTGCACAAATGTAGCTTATATCTCACGTTTGATTTTTTATATTACCATTTACGTTTTGATTTCATAAATTTTGCATACATTCTTAAGTTTTTATCTGTGCAAGCTAAAACATATCGGTAAAAGTGCTGAAGAATTTATTGAAAAAATAGATAAATGATAGGAGTTTCTTTTCTGTCTTTTTTTTCGTTTCATTACAAAAATTTCAAAAATATATGAAACAGTTATAGGAATTACGAAAGCATTTTGCTTACGATGATAAGCATATCAATGTTGTGAGCTCATTATTATTACAAATGAAAGAAATTGCACATAGTCAAGCCTATGGAAATCGTGTATTCAGCCGTGATGTAAGTTTGAATATACTGAAGAATTTAAATTATTTCAAATATTCCATTAGTCTTTGTTTGCGACTAAAAATTAACAGTAAGTTGAAATTATCAGAAAAAGATATGACAACTTTGGGATTCATTTCAGATTAATTTTGAAATAAAAGATAACTGATATTTCAATCAAGAGTATCAGTAATACAATATTCATTCAATTTAATTCTGTTACAGAGTGCTGTTGATAGCCAGAAAGATGTTTCAATTAGTACAGAACAACCAAAAACAACCAGTAAATTAACACCATATCTCTTTGAAGGTTTAATATTTGGACAGTAAAATTAGAATTAAAAGTAATTTTTACAATTTTGAGTTATTCTAATTCTGAATATAAATTTCTATATATCATCGATTCCAGGTGATGTATTCCTTTCAACAAAACAAGCAATGACTATATTGAATTCATTGGCCGATAAACATAGTACAAATAAAAAAATGAAACAACGTATTGCACACGATGCTCCATTGTATTTATTTCGAGGAGCATTTCAAAAAGAGAAACGTTTCAGTAGCGATCCTGAAGCTAAATGGTTACAATTTCCAATAAAGTATCGATTTGATGATACACTTGGTTAGTCGATGAAAATTTAATCAAAAATCAATTTCCCATCATGAATTTAATTAAAATTTATAGGGAAAAGAAAATTATTTTCAATAATATATTATTCAAATTAGTTTATCATTTGAGATATTCTGCAAATCAGCCAAATTTTAAAAGCTCTGGAAATATGGCAAAGTAATACATGTATTACATTTGAGAATGATCAGGAAGCTAGCGGTGATTATCTCGAATTCTTTGGAGGTGATGGGTAAGTGTACTTTAATTCAGCTAATATAAATAAGGAATGATTTTTTACAAGTTGAAAGATGAAATTTTAACGATATTATTGAGATTATGTAGGATTTATTTTAGATGTTATTCGATGATTGGTCGTTTCGGAGGTAGACAAGGAATATCCATCGGTAAAGGTTGTGAAAGGGTAAGATTTCATTTGGGTCATTTGATGACCTTTACTTTTTAGTTAATGCTCCAAATTATTTGAAGTGATCAAATATCTTTTAAAAAATTCTTAGTGATGTTGCTAAGATTATTAAGAATTGAGATATTTTTGCTAAATGAAATTTACCTCTAAATTTATTGCATTTTAGATAGGTATCATAATACATGAACTTGGCCACACACTAGGCTTATGGCATGAACAATCCAGGCCTGATGCGGAGAAATATATTACGGTAGTGAAGGATTATATAATACCGTCTTATATTAGCGAATTTTTGAAACGGAGTGAAAATGAAATTACTACTTTTGATGTGCCATACGATCTTGGTTCTATCATGCATTATGGTTCTACAGCATTTAGCGTGGATCAGAAAAGCAAGACACTTCTAACAAGGTAATTTCATTAATAAATTATTCCATTAACTTGCAAAATTTTCCGAAAATTTTTTGAAATACGGCCTATTACAGGGATCCATTCTATCAAATGACAATCGGCCAGAGAGATTCACTATCCTTCTACGATATCAAATTGATCAATGAAGCTTACTGCAAAGGTACCTCTATTTATGCTTTCATTTGAAATTTAAATTAGAATTTAAACTATGCAAAAATTGCTATGTGGATTCAGATTTAAATCTTAACGATTTCATTTCGTAGGCCATTGTAAAGAAAAAGATGAGTGCAGAAATGGTGGCTATCTGAATCCAAGTGATTGCAAAAGTTGCTTTTGTCCGAGTGGTTTTGGTGGTTCAAAGTGCGAGACGCATGATCCTGGTGATTGTAAGTTTTAAATATATTTTAAATGAAACAGCTTTTTTATATCACATAAAGTACAATCAGTCGTAACAATATCATCCAACCATGAAGTTATCAATTGATTTTAACTTGAAAGTCTTAACCATCCTTTGCATCTCTATAGATTTATATTATTTCTGAAGCTGAAAAGTTGTTTTTTATTATCAGTAAATGGATTAATATAGTTTTTACGTTTCGCTTTGTTACTTCACCAAAATGCTTTAGCAGAATGCTTCAGCGAATAGCAGATGCGGTGGGACGTTGAAAGCTGAAACTGATTGGCAGCAGATTATGTCACCAGGATATCCCGATGGATATCCTACGAATATCACATGCAGTTGGCTTATCAAAACCAATAAAAGTTGGTGAATTTTTTTAATCCAAGAGCTGAAAACAAAAAATGACTTTTGAGATTTATATTTGTATTTTTCTAGTTTTTGTTAGTGATTTTATTTTATCATTTAAGTTTCAGAAGAAAGAATCGAAATCAGTTTCGAAGATGATTTTGGCATCTTTTGCTCTACTACTTGTGTTGATTATATTGAATTGAAAATTGGTGATGATATGGCCAATACAGGTTACAGGTATTACTATGGATATTTCTTTATACCAATTTTTAAGCATTCAAAAATAGCAAATATTATTTTCAATCTTTTTTGAATCCAATATCTTAGTGGATTCATATAGACTTACGGATATATCGATCATCAGCTAGTTTTGTATACATAACCACAACATCTCCACCCATATCATTCTTGTTTATTTGCAGATGAAAAGATTAATTTTATTTAATTCATTTATAATTAGATTAGAAAAACAATAAACATGAATAAATGAGAAATAAAGAAGGAAATAAAAAGTAGAGATGAACCTCCAGGATATGTTGCTACGATAAACCAGCGGATTCATTAATTTCTGCAATGCATCAAGCTGTTATCATATTTCGAGCAACAATAGCAGAAGATATCGGTTTCAAGCTTAAACTCCGAAAAAGTTCGTACTTATAATCTCTAAAATCAAATTTGATAATAATATCTGAAATCTGTTATCATTTTCTCCATCTTTTAGCGACGGAACCAGCTCGAACAACTCCTGCATTACTCAAAACGACAACCACAGGTATGACAATTTCACTAACTTATTATTTGATTTGAATTATGACAATTTTACTTTAAAAAGTCGTTCTTCATAGCAAGATATCATTAGAACGAATGCTTATTACTGAAAAATCATATATTTTTCTATAAAATTGTTGGTAAAATAATTGCTTAGTTTCAATTTTTCACTTTGAAATTTAAAGTAAACCACAAATTTATCATATAGCATTGTTTACGACGGGCAAAAAACTCTTTACGGGAATTTCTTGCTCGTGGAGAAAAAGAGTTTTTCAGAAAATTTAGTACAAATTTTAGCTCCTCGTACAACGATAGCTGGAGAGAATATCTGGTCCGAATGGGGCGACTGGTCACAATGTTCACGGTCATGTGGTGCTTGTGGTATACAATCTAGGAATCGAGTGTGCAAAACTGCCCAATGCAGGTTTCATTTTTGTTCTTTATCACTAATTTTTTAATGATATGATATGTTGTATCTCATTTATAGAAGAAAATTAATTTCAGCGGTAAAGGCCAAGAATTCTCAACATGTAACTTACAAGCATGTCCAATTGATGCCAAATGTGATAAAATTAAATTCAAAAACCGAATATGTGCTGATGGCGACATGTGTAACAAGTATAATCCATTTTTATTTGTTGGTGATAATGTTAATAATAGCAAAAGTGATAAAAATGGAATCATGACTGAAACGTGAAATTATGGATGGCAATGATAATGATAACCAAATAATTAATCAGTCTTATTTTTACCAATATTTCATTGCACTGATGTTATAAAGTTTGGTAAGTTAATTAAAACAGTTTTTCCCCTTTCTTACAAGTTCTTTCACACATAGTAACATGTAAGTTTGTTTCTTTACCTAAAATTTAACTTTCAGACTTGGAGATCTACTAACAAGTTGCAGTCGACCAAGCTGTTGTCCGCCATTTCAGAATGTCAATGGCAAATGCCAAAGTGACCAACCTGTTTTGATTTCATTTACATAAAATCACTAGCCTGTCTGTTATAAATGTAATCAATTTCCTTGTCCTTCTGAAAAAAAATTGATCTGAAATTTCTAAATGATAATTTTGTAAATCTATAAAACTGATTGCATATGATTCTTATAAAAATTTCTATTTGCAATAGGATTGACTTCAGTTCCTTTTAACAGATTTTGCAAGAAAAATATATAACTTTCTTTTACAAAAAAACGAAAAAAATTGATGAAATGTGAAGAATTTCTTTGTCAGCAATGCTTTTCCAAATCATAAAATAGACCATAAATTCTAAAATTCTATATTATATCCCTCCTGTACATGTCGCTCATTCTGTTCTCATTTATCTTTCATAACTGTCATGTTATTTTAATCGAACGACATGTTGGAGATTAAAAAGGAACATAAATTATGGCAATATAATGCATCGAAAAGTGATATCACTATTTTCAAAAAATAATATACTTATATGAATTGTAGTTTTGTGATAATAACATTAATGATGAATATCTCGTTCATCACCCTTGTACAACAAAAGATTCCCAAAAGTTCTGAATATGAACCATATGCAGAGTTTAAGTTCTATCTTAATATTATTTATGGAATAACAATAATCAGTATCATTTCTCACGAATGTTACTTAAATGCTAACAACTTGGGACGATATCTGGGTAAAAGAATTTCAGTTCTTTGGAAAATATTTAAAATGCTTAAAAACTAGAAAGATATGTGGAAAGAACAGGATTTTCTATTTTAAAGACACAGAAAAACTTGAATAACAAGATTCTGTCTCACTTTTTATTTATTTTAAATTCGCAAAATAATGATAAAATAATGATATAAGCAAGAACAAAAAGATATTTGGGGAGAGATGGGGATAAAATAATTCATAAATTTTATACACTATAAAGCAAAATTTAACAATGATAAAAAGCGCATAAGCTTAGAACGAATTTCGAAAACAGCAACATGATGATACTGATCAAAGCTGATAAGTATAATCAGAACATACTATGACAGTTTCAAGGATGAATTAATGAATCATTTTGATTTTATTTCGAATCAAATATGGACTAGGGTTAGTACGATTTCCTTATTTTTTATTCAGCCCTAAAAATACAAGATAGATGGAAAAATTTGTCCATCTATCTTGACCGACAACAATCCAAAAATTTTTTCAGTTGAGAAGAAATAATGTTGTATCCTTGAAAAAGTAACAAGCTTTCGAAGCAATGAGAAAGCAACATAAATTATAATTATTTGATAGCTGTGAGAGTCGTCTGAAAGTTAGAGTTAAAAACAAACTACGTCAAGTCAAAAAATACACAACACGCCAAAAAGCTGTTATATTCTTTTTTGACTCTCAGTACTTTATATTAGCAATTCTTGAATTTGAAATCTCAATTTAGTGGTTTTTGTGATTTCATAAATTTGAATTATAATTGTTCAGATAAAATCCTTCCGAAACAGTTTTGAAAATTTTTTCAACATCGGATAGCTTCATTCTTTTAAAATTTGGATTTTCAATATCATTCGAAAAATATCTCGAAAAAATAAAGTTTTAGATTTGAAGAATTCAAGAAAAGTCTGAAATTTTTGTATTATGGATATCTGGAAAAACCGCATTTCCAAAATTACTTTTATCGGTTTCGGAACTTTTAGCCTACTAAAGCAGAATAGCATAATTAAATGAAATATTGATTATTTGTGGGTGTCACGAATGAGTACGAGATTCTGATTATTGAAGTGAAAAAGAACTGCATTACTTCAGACGAGATTCTTTGCTTGGGCTAGAGTAGTCATATTTCGAATTTGAATGCGGCACAAACATCATCAGTTCCACCACTGGATAACCTCAGCGTACAGCGCTCAACCGAGCAACGTAAACTAATACCCGCTTCGGCTATTTCATTCACCTGAAAAAAGAAAAAAGGTGTTATAAAATAAGTATGTACAAAAAAGCATTAGTTGATTAAAATCAAAAAACAATCTCGAACTGGTAAGATCAATGACAAATACAAGGATAGAAAAAAAATGTATGAAGAACGCAATCGAAGATCAAAATATGGGAAGAAATATATAAGGCTGCTGTCTTTAGATGACTAAAAATCAAAGGCATATAGAAAACAGTACTCGAAAAAAAAAGGTATCTAAAATTACCAAAACACTTGGCTTCCATCTACAGCAAGTATCTCAGTTCCACTTGGTATATATTATAAATAAAATTGAGACATTTGTCCAAACGTTAGCCTAATCTGGTAGTTTATCGATAACCTTATCTCCCTGCTTGATATTCCCATACTTCCAATCCATTTCATCTATATATAGTTCACTTCGTCCCATTTTACCTACATTCTTCTGCATTATGCAATGTTGGATCGTTTAATTTACTTTTTCGTTGACATCGATGTCCTTCATAACGTTGAGGTGCTTGGATCTTTAGATGAAGAAAAAAGAACTTTTCCAACTGTAGCATTATTTGCCATATTAAAAAAACAGAAACTTACTTTTTCATGGCTGTACAATGTTAGTTCATCGCTATCGTGTGTCGGGAGCACATCAACCTCAAGTTCTGCAAACAAAGAATTATACAAAATAATAGCATAAAGAGAATAACAGAAAATTACTTGTTTTCTCTCATTATAATTTTCTAGATTTCTTTTTAGTCTGAAAAAACCATAAATTATTCACTAATTTCCTTCTAATTTTTGGCTTATGTTTCGTAACAAACGTATTTACGATTAAATACATCTGTATGCTTTACTATATTTGCGACTAAACTAACCTGGTTTATTCCAAGCTGCTTTACCAGCAATAAGACCGTCGATAAAATATGTTCGTATTGAATTCTTTCCACTCAATATGTAACGCCTAAAGAAGTATGAATATTACTCAACAAAAATAACAATGTTACCAGCAAGAGCATTCTTATATTTGAACAATATAACAGATTTTTAGTTATGCGAATCCGTGTCAGACTAATCTATAATATACCAACTCTAATAAAAATAATACACCAAACATTGGAGCAAAAATACAAAAATTTTACAACGTTTTCATGCTAATTACAAAATATACAAAAATGTCATTTTGCGAAAATATCTGCAGATAACAAATAACTGCTGCAAACCAAACCTCGATCGAATACTGGTTACGAATGCTTTTGCTGCTTCCTCATCTTTCAACATAGGATGCGCACCGTGATGTGGGACGAAAACAATATCAAAATAAAGTGGTTGGGATAGCTTGGGCTTAGTTTTTACACCATTAGCGATTGGTTTCGCACGTGATCGAGTTGTACTCGTCATCGGTGGAAGGTACATTTCTTCTGCGCGCTTTTCTTCATAGGCATTTTGATTCTAAATATAATACGCTGTCAGAATGATGAAAGGCAAAGATAACTCTCGAAATGAAGGGAGACTTCGATCGAGGAAAACTCAAGCAAATCATTCCAATGGTGATCAGTAAAAGCTAGACATCTAACCAGTTCCATACAACAGTCCGAAATTTGGTTGGTTTCGCATAATTTTAACACAATCTTAATATATTTAATGACTGTGTAGTTCCTCATAATCTTGTCAGATTAATGATTGTAAGTCTAAATGATTATGCTAAAAACAATTTTAAATTAGAGCATACCGCAAGTGCATTAGCATTATCATTGATATCATGAATTATGCTGTTGACTTGTCCATCAAATACATCGTTGTTGGCAGCTGCCAATTGTTCCATATAACTTGATGCAGCTGTTGCTGATTGGACATTACTGATTACTTGTGTCGTTAGACTTTGGATATGATGTTCTAGTTCAGATGTCGCTTTTCTTGCATTATCAACCATTTCCGATGCTTCAGCTAGCGTGTCGATTACCTTATCTAGAGCTGGATCAGGCTAAAAATTGATCAGTTACGAAACATAACTTCCTGAAAGTTCACAGAATTCATTAAATGAATTTTGACTGCTACAAATGTAGTGATATGCTTGTCCAATGTGATATTGGATGATATCTGAGTCTAGAAAAATGAGGAGGCTAAATATAAAAAATTTCAGAGATTAAAGTTAGTAGTTTTTAAAATAGAAAGAGTCAATCCATTTAAAAACGTTGTTCAGATATTTCAGATAAAATTTTCAAATAATTATTTCATGTAGTTAAGCTCTAATGAATATGACAAGTAGATATTTTAGATAGAAAACTAAATTAAATTAACAAATAGTTGAAATGTTTACCTTTGCAGTTTCCTCACGCAAAGTCTTCCTCTCAGTCTCGTCACATTTTTCGTCCTGCATGCGTCCCATTACTCCATTATTGAATTTATTTAGTGAAAGGGACGAGATTTCAAATTTATCATTATTCGCTGGTGACAACTAAAACATTGATTTTTTCCTTCATTTCTATAATTCTAATTATTTCTGCACTTCTAGCTTTGAGTAGTTTACTACACTAATATATTAATTTATATTCCAATATCTTCATAATCTAACGAGAACAAATAATTTTTTTCAATTTCCAGTTCATGAACAAAGTTCGGAGACTCAAAGATTACTCAGAAACAAGAATAATCAATCAAAAAATTTTGGGATCACTTGTTATGTTTAGAAAACATCTAGCTTTTTCGTAAATTCCTTTAAAAATTCAAATAAATATATGTTCACAAAATATTACTTCCTCCAATGTCGAAGAGTCATCAACAATCCCGGTTACTAAGCCAGCCATGAATGGAGTAATACTGCCACTAAACAAATCTGTAAAAGCAAAGCTACTCTTAAAAAACGCAGCTAAAAGCAATATCAAAAGAAAAACAAAAAAGATAGGCGGGAAAATAGAAATGAAGCAATCAAAAAAAAATGCAGAAATACCCTGTAAATTTTCCCCTTGCATAAACTCTTGATTGTGTGCTGCGGCTTTGCTAACACTTTGATCATTGTAATAGTTAGCTGTATCTTTTGAGGGGAATGTATCTGAAGAATCATGGATCATATCTGCCGATGCAATGGATGGTGCTGATGGCGTCATCGGTGTAGAATCAAGTAGTGGTGTTTCCTGTGATGGTAGCACTGAGTTACACAGATCGAATCCTTCTCCGGGCTTCCCCTGAATAATTCTAAAGTATATTTAAAAAACTATGTGGAATTTTACATTCATTACAAAATAATATCGTTTTTTCGTACTGTTAAATTTGGTGAACTTACCATCCCTTTTTCCATAAAGTTCCCAAAATTCTTGTCTTCGTTCGAAAAATCCATACTAATTCTGCGTATTTTCATCGGTTCTTCAATGCTATCTAGCAAACCATTATCATCCGGAACTTGTGGATCAAATAAACTTTCAGGCGTTTGTGGACTTTTGGGAGATGTGGGAGTTTTACTTTCCACTTCAAAAGGGTGATCGGGATGTGATGGACTTGTTGGATTTTGTGGATTACTTAAAGATGGCAAATCAATTGATGCTACTGAGTTTTGCAGTACCTTAATAGGTTGAGCGTTTGTCGAAACTGGGGCGTGAGCTTTTTCCTTAAAAAAAAAAAGTATTCACTGGATGAAAAGAAAAAATATGGAAATTTTACGTCAACATTTTGATATAATAATAAAAAGCAAAAGATCTTTAAATATCAAAGAAAATTGATATGTTACATAATCATAAGATTATTTTATGCATTTATTTAAAAATAGAACTATATACTTTATCTTTACTAGTTAAGTTATACGATTGAAATATACATGACAAAAAGGGCACAATGAACTTACTTTCGGCACTGGAGGTTTAACTCCAGTTTTATTGGCTACCTTTCCTTTTCCTGTATCATTTTCTTTTGACTTGACTTCAGGAATAGTGTTCTTCTTTACATCACTTGGTCTCGATTTCCCTGGCTTACCTCCTCCTTTAGTTTCCAGAGCGTGAGATTTATTACTATTTACAGCAGAAGCCTTCGCTGGTTCTGTAACTGGTCTCCTCGAACTTGCAACAATTCGTGATGATGCAACTCCTGCCAATGACTGCCTGAAATATCTTATTTGGAAAACTTCGAATTAAATACAGCTCTTCAGAAAGATTTCTTCTTAAGGTAACTAAATTAAAACTTGTGATTAAAGAAAGCAAAGAGAACTGACCTAACCACCTTTTTCAGTGGCTCAACAGATGCAGAAGGAGTTGTTTGCAACGGACGTGGTGAATTGGGGATATTTTTTGCTGTAACATTTCAAAGAGTGATTGAAGAAGAAAGGGACGAAATATCTCCAGTTATTCCGTAATCAGAAATAAAAATTTCATGAAGTCTCTCAAATCATGTTTTAATTCTTTTTTTAATTTTAGACCTTTTTTTCTTTTCGTGTGTTGCCATGTTGTAAGACAAACTTTTCAGCATTAAAACATGTATAACAGAAAAATGTAATTTGGCATTACAACGTTTTTCATTGAGAGATTAATGACATCGCTCAAGGTTTTAATTGCCTCACAATCTTAAGAACTGTAACAAATATATACTAGGCGTAGGTTTTCGTATTATTTTTCCTGGACGAGCCGTAGACAGCTTCTCCTTCATTGCTTGCGCAAATTGTGGGTAACGTAAATATTCTTCGTTCTTCAACTTTTCGAGTGATGTATAAAGTTTCTCCAATGGACACGAGCCTTAAATAGAGACAATAAGGAAAAATAAATCTTAAATATTTGAAAAAAAATTGAAACAGTGAAAAAGACTTACCAGTTTTTTTTACCTTATGTTATTTTTAAAATTTTTAAATATTTTCAAATATTTTTTAAATAAATTTTTTAAATATTGCTTAAATTAATCAAAGATAATTTATTAAGAAAAATAAGAAATCTCTTATTCTTGGAAAAAATAAAAACGAAGACTTCAAAGCTTTTCAAAATAAGCGCTTACCAGTGATAAGAATGCGTGACACAGGTAATGTGTGATCTGATGGATGCCAAACCAAAAGAAGTGCTAGTGATGTTAAGGCAGCAAATTTTTCGATATTTTCATCGGTTTTTAAAGCATGTATAAGCGAAGTCAAATCTTTCGAACCACGTTCTGGGTTTAGTACAAACATGCGTAGTGCACCCTCTCCTATTACCTGAAAAACTAATAATTTTCAGCTGTATGGATGTAAGAGTATCGAAGTAATTATTTGTATCTCAACAAGTATATAAAATAGACCAAAAAAGAACTGCTGAACAGATTTAAAAAATTCTAATTTTACTGTAACCAAATACGATGAAACATCAAAAAATTATCCACACTTTTATCACGGTTCATCATGAAATTTGATTAAAATTTTCCGACGATTTAATTCCACACTGGAGTTGGAAAAAAATTATGAAATACAGCAAATATCCCTGTATCCTAAAATAAAAAATTAAAACCACAAAATAGAATACGCAAAACAGGAACAAATATAAAAAGCAATGAAAGAAGTGGATTACGACTTATTTAAAAAACTAACCTCATACAATGTTATTGCTTCTAGTTTTGGGCTAACAAAAGCTTCAATTGGTTTCAAACCCTCCGCACGTAGACCTTCATGCATTGCACGCAAAACTTTTGAAGCTTCACTGTCTCCATCCGATACACTTGAAGGTGGCAAATTGCAAACCACAGAACCAAAATTTGGGTGACACTGAAATTAATAGGAATTACTCGTTTTATTTCCTATCCTCTATTCCTAACTTCTTCAGCAAAACTATGTTTATTTTAATCAGGATAAATACATCCATTTGATTGTGTTTCCTATATGTTTGTTTCCTGTTAGGGTATACTTGAATTGTTTACACTGGAAAATCAAACCTATCTTTTAAGACTATGCGAAGGCATCTATACTTTGCAGATTTACCATTTCTTCTCATATGATTTATTTCATATAATTTAACTGATTTTATCTTACCGTATTTTCAATAAAACCACAACTGTTATCAATATTTTGCAGATCTTGTAAAAATTATCCGCAGTATCTCCGCCGCTGATTCATTTAAGCATAGTATTTTATATGTTCGAACAAGTTTGAACACGTATCTTTCAAAGGAAACAAAGAAAAGGTATTAAAATTGCTCTTTTCACCAAACAATTAAATTAAAAATCTGGAGGTTAAGCATACCTCTTGCAAACATTTTCGCATCAAAATTGCTGAGATTCCTTGTAAACATTTTGGACTTATACGGGTAATCACTGCTGCCGATACTGTAGTAAAAACACAATTAATTTGATAATATATAAAATTTTTGTCTTCTCTTTTCTATAATCAACCGTAGCAAATAAATCCAATGATTATTAGTAAACAAAATTGGAACAATTGGAACAAAACATTAACAATTTTTTTTACGCAAGAAAATCCAAGTATACAAATAAAATCCATGGCAAATGGAAAACTGTGTTACTTAAGCACATTAATGGCTATACTTGGTCTGTTTATCTTTTCATTTATAGAAATAGCTGTAAAATAAATAATTAGGAAAAGTAAGTAAACTGAATGATAGAAGAATACTTACTTTTATCATAATTACGAATTAGGTTCCAATATGGAACATCTATCTGATCACCTCCATCAAAAAGTATCGAGAAACCATTAACTGAGAAGAATGCGGCATCCTCATTCCCACCGGAAAAAATATACATCAAGGGATGACGGGTTCGGATACTTCCGACAGAATGACCCGCCGGCAACAGTTGCACCAAATCCACATCTGAGGAAGTTATATTTCAACAGGTTATACATATTTTCAATAATTTCCAAATTTTCGCAACAACGTTCCATCTACTTCACTTCTAAAACTTGAAAATATTCCATAGTTTCTATCATAAGACAGCACCAGTATCAATTTCTATAGAACTTGAACTATCATCATTTTATATATAAATTAATCATTTACCTTGAATCATTTGACTTCTTTGCTAATATCAATGATAAATATTAGCGATATTACCGTCTCTTCTATTACTATTAATAATTAATATTATACTGTTCTTGCTGTCCTTTCGTCTTCCGAAAACGACCTGAAATCATAATTAATAATAAAAATGATCAAGAAAAGAAAGACAAACTTCAAAGTGTCATTGGACATAATATGAAACGTGAAAGGTGAAGCGAAATTCAGCTTATTCTCGTATAGAAAGCTTATCAAGAATTAAGACTGAATCTCATTGGAATTTCACAACTGAAACACTCCTTTAACCCTCTTCTCTTGGCTCAAACCATCTACCCCCACGAACCAGCCAAGCAATGGACCGAAAGTCGATTAGTGAAAAAGTTTGATCCCATAATTTTTATATCATTAACGTAGCAGAGAAAGATAGTAAAGTATCTTTCAAAAGAGACATATTGAAAATACCCCAATTTATTAATATTTCGTCAATCGAATTAATTTCAAGAAATATTAAGTCAATAATGGCTCAAACTTTTATTTAACAAATTTAACAAATGAGAGATTTCTTTTCCTTGAATAAATTAAAACTGAAAATGATAAAGGTAAGTATGATTGATCGATTCGTCTCTGCAAATTATCGATCCATCGTTTAAGTCATTTCAGTACGAGTCTTCTTAACCTATCTGTCTCTTTTTCAGTCTACAGCATTCAATTTTCGATCTAATTAGATATTTCCTACCAATTCTAATTTGTTTTTTAGTTAACAAGAAGCTAATAGTTACTCATTATACGAATTTGGCATTTATTTCAATAGAAGAAATCACTGATTCGAAATTTCATGTTAACCTTCAATTTCCAGATACAATAAGATCTTCGATCATAAGGAAAATACATTAACGGCAAGTATAAGTGACCTGATATGACCCCAAAAGGATAGGATTTCCCTTCAATATAAAAGTTCAATTGTCTCCCAATAAAAAGTAAATACGATATGATTATATGTGAAATGTGAGAAAGAAAATTCTTCGCGTCATAAAATTCAAAAAATTATTGGAATGCGATCATTGGGCAGAATGTGTCTATCATTTTTTTTTACCTTAGCGCATCTGGCGGCTTTGATACTGTCAACTAAAAAAACGATTACACATTTTTCGGTTACGGTAGCTTACAGTTCCAGTGGTTTTTCTTATATCATTCTATTTCAATTAAACACATAACAGAATGTCTATTTAACTATTTACTAAATTTTCTATGTGAAATAGAGAAGTTAAAAGCTACAGTTACTTATAGAAAAATAAAAAAGAAGAAACGAACGAAACATTTGTGCCTTTAAGAGTAATTTTATAGTTAATTATTGAATCAGATATTTTAACGATTTAATTTTTTGTAATTTATATGAAAATATAAAACTGATAACTGCAACATTTTGAAAAACTTACCAATTTTTAACTTCATATACACTTAATGCCCCATAGGTTTATATTTCTTATTTGTAAAAAGCTAAGTAAATAAATATTTAGGTAAAATAGCAATGCAATAGTCAGTGAAACTTACAAAGTATTACCAATGATTTTCAACAATTGTTTCAATCCTCCAAATCTTCACCCCAATTTGCTAACATTGAAAAATCATATTTGTATAACTTTTTGGTGACAAACTGTATGCGTAATCTCTTCGGTACACAAGGTAATTGCAAATTTGCAATTGGCTTCTGGGAAATTCAATTCCAATATTTACATTAGTCAGCTCAACAATTTCAAGAATCTAAATGGTATTACAAATTCTTCCATTCATTCTTGGATAATTGTTGTAAGTGAAGATTTCAAAGAAAATAAAAGAATTTATATTTCAGTTTAACCGATATTTTAGCGCAACAAGATATTATCATTTTGGAATAAATTTGAAAATTCTTTTTTTTGGCAAAATTTACCGAGTAAAAAAAGCCTAAGATTAGCAGGCAGATAGAAATAGCCTAAATCAAGGGTATTTATTAAGCTAAGTTTATTTTATTTAGAGATTAATTCAGTTATTAATTTATAGAACATAGCTTTGAGAATGAAAAAAAAATGGACTTTTTTATCAATGAATTCAATTTGAAAATAAATCTATGATTTTTGATATTTTAAAAGATTTTCGATATTTCAAAAAAATGATTTCAAAATTGTTTTCAAAAATCTTAACTTCCTGTGAATAAAAATACTTTGGACAGCGAAAAAAAAAAGTTTTTTTTCATTTGAAGAAAGACGAAGAATGAAGAAAAAATTATTTACTTCTGAGAGAAAATGTATACTTTCGAGCAATATGACATCAATGGAATTTGCGAATAAAGTGAAGAAATCCATCGAAGTTTCTTTCTTTTTTTTGTAAGAATAAAAAAAATTAAATTTCTTTTAGAATAAGTAAATGAATTTTGAGTTAAATATATTTTGTGTAATTTAAATACTATGATATAATTGTATATAATTACTCGATTACTATCCACTTTTAGTGCTTAGTTTTCGGTAAAAGATTTCAGATATAAGCAGTGATTTCAAATCATATCTAATTTTTTCATGCTTTTTAATAAAGTAAATGTGAGGAGGAAATTTACCAAAAGGAAATGAACAAAATAGTTAAATAAAATAATGATCCATCTTATATGTTACTGATTATTATGATAAATTTTGTGTTTGAATCCTAGTTTAGCTCAATTCTGGTGCCGTATCTCTTATTCATGTGTAAAGTTTCGCTCTTACTATTCATAATCAATGATATTGATAACATTTATAGCTATCAGTACCAGAAAGATCGCTAAAATAATCCGATTAAAATGGCAGTTAACAATTCAAAATGAATTACGAAATGATAACAATGTCACAATGGTGACAACATAACCATTCTGTATGAGAGTGATCCCTCTGATAACGAAAAATCATAAATTAACAGTGAAGCTAAAATCTTTACGCTTACTTTCCAGTCATTACTTTTCTATCACTTTATTGCCTGAATCTCTAAAGAGATCATAAATTCAATAATTTTCTACTGTTATATTTCAAATCATTACAAAATTTGAATAGTACGATAATTAATATCTCTTCTAATGAAAAGATTACAATTTAGAAAAACATTTTTTATAGAATAAGAAAATTTTTAAAAACAAATATTCCTAGGAATAGGTTAATTAATTAATTGGCCATAAAGTCCAAACAAACACATATACAACTCTGTTACTTCATTATATTTCTCCAATAATAATATTGGTTTATATGTACTACAGTCACTCAATTTTGCTATTGAAAATTAATGCGACCAAAATGCTCTCGATAAGTTATACAAATAGAATTTTGCTAATCTCAGTAAGCTAGCTCAAAGCTTGGTCACGGAAAGTTTCTTAAGAAAATATTTCATTGAAGAGTTCAAACAAAAAATGAAATCATGATGGATAAGAAAATCAAACTTTTAATCACTCTCAACCACGTGACGAAACCTAATCACCTGTTATCACATCTGCACTTATTGCTCCATTCTGTTATCACTATACTTTTTTTTTGATCATGAAACATTTTAGGAAATTGTTCCACTCAAGCTAACTGATAATCTAAGATCTAATTGTTTCACATCACATTTATTAAGAAATTCCAATTGCTGACTTGACAGATCAATGATCTATTTATATATAATGTTGGGGTAGGATATGATGATCAATGATTCTTCATTGATTGATTACTCGTACCGAATGCCGATCTCTGTCTTCTTAAGACGTTTTTCACGTTTTCGCAGCTGTTTTTCTTTTTTACGAATTCAACAATTAGTGAGAAATTTGCTAACGGAAAAATTACAATGTTAACATTAAAGTAATATATAAACGCTTGTTTAAAAAGGATTTAATCTATGAATGAAATCATTTACCTCCCAAAAGTTATCTCAGGTTTTCATCCATTTATCATCAAATTATTTTTTCTTAATGATAACGTTGAAATTTTGATGTAACGCAAGTAAATGAAAGTATCATGAATTCATTCTGTAAATTTATTGTAATATTGCAAAAACATTTCATTAATTGGTACAATAATCTTATCATTGATATCTTATCATTATCAAAAAAGAATTGGTACAATAATCTTATCATTGATATCTTATCATTATCAAAAAAGAATTGCTTGAATTGCTATTTGAAAGTATTATGTAATACATTTCTAAGATGAGAAAAAACAATTTAAACTTATATTAATGAAATGTTATGGGAAAAAGAATTTCCAGTTAGCTTACAAATGCTTAAAGCTATTTTTCACTTGCAAAAAAAGGACAGAACTGTTCAAAATATATTTTTTCGCATTTTTTTTTAAAACTTCAAGTTATTTCACCATGTCTTCTCGAAAAGAAAAAACTATTCAGTTTAATGCATTGTATTTCATTTACTATTTAATTTAGCTTAAAATTAGAAAGCTAATAGCAGATTTACTTATCCTTATGTTACACATTTAATCGATAATTCTTATTGCTAAAATTACGCTAATAACTGAAATACGAAAAGCTTCTATACGTTTTAGCAATAGTATTCATTCATATATATTACAGAAAAAAAAGTGAATTGAATAATGAATTATTTTCTAAAAAGTAAATTGATAAATGCATGGGAGTAAGTAAAATTTTAATTCTGGATATCTTTTTGAATATTTTAGACATAAAACATTGAAATGGAAAGGTACAAAACCTAGAAAAGGTCAGATAATAACACACTGTTCTAAAGTATCCGTTCAGCACTGAGTAATATTTTCTAAAACTTCCAATAACTTTCATTCATAATATTTAATAAGCATGTTGGTGTAATTTCTCAAAAAATAATCATTCTGACATTGCTTTTTTAAATTAAATTTAAACTGTAACATAAATTTAATTATTAGAAAAATTTATTTCAGTACCAATGAGAAAAACATTGAAAAAAATGAAAGCTTATATTCTACATCTTTGTAGTAAATTGATAATTATATATTGAATTTAAAATTAATTCATTTACCATTCATTCGAATTTTCGTCGGCTGAAACTTGAAGAATAAATGATATCATGAATTATTTCATTGTACATGCAAAATTTAGAAATTTAAAATTAAAATTTTGAATTATAAAAAAACGAAATGTATGAATCCATTCTACTCATTCTCTCTCTCTTCTCCTCTCTCTACTACATCTATAGAAGATAAAATTTCAATTTTCAACAAAACAAAAAAAGCTACTCCACACTTTTCCGATATCACTAAATTAATTGAAATTATATGGAAGAATTTTTATCACTTAACAGTGATATGAAATATTCTGAAAGAAGCTCATAGTCTATATAGATATCATCAAAAATATCAAATATCACTGTCTGTAAAGAGTTTTTCCATTCAACTTTCCACTGTGTCTATATTTCTGTTATATTCCTTTATGATAACTGATATCTGATTTGATAAGCACATCTACATATCACTGATTATAAACGAAAAATTCGAGAGATGTATATATACACAGATGGTTTGTAATCTGAGAAGAGTACTTAAGCAGTAATTAAACTGAGAAAAGGGATTAACAGAAAGGCATATCATTATCAGTAAACGTTTAGCTTCTCATTTCCGGAACCGAAAAAAACCAATATAATTGCATATGCAAATGAATGAAGATGTGCAAATGTTAGATCAAGCAGATGGCAATTTGCTTGAGAAATAATTAGCAAATAAATAAATGAGAGAAATGAATGGAATGCTTATTTGAGATCAAGGATTGGTGCAGAAATTCTATAAAATATAAACTAAACTAATTTACTCTAACTTCACTACCAACATTTAGTGATTAATCTGTAAAAGTTTCGAGAAAGAGAAAGATAAAAAAGATTTGAATGTCAAGTGTGGTTAACAGCATGAATGAGTCAGTTAATTAATTGGATGAAACTGATTCATAAATTCTCGAAAAACTTCCAAAATGTCTCTAAACAATAGTTTAAAATGAACGAAGTTAAAATAAAGATTAATCACTAATAAATTTCATTTCTTACTATTTATTGCTATCATTACATTATTATAGATATCATAATTATTATCATCATTATTACTACTTTAGACACCAAACTTACTTATTTCCTTTAGCAACTTTTTACTGAATTATCCAACTTGGAAAAATGGTAAATATTTCTAAAGGACTATTTTCAATATCTAATACTATGGTTGTTATAGGAAATCATTAACTATCGTTGTTATCGATAACAAAAATTGTTTGTTAATTAATCACAATTACAGTTATTTCATCAAAATCACATTTGAATTATTTGTTGAATAACATTCCTCATCAAGCCTTGATTATGAATGGTATTAAATATCCGGTTTGATTAATTTCAATATATGGAACCGGTAAGTTTAATTAGGATAATCTTTGTTATTTATCACGGAAAATCACTGCAATTTCATAAAATTCGTGCATAATAATTGTAGCTCGAATAAAAATTGTGGGATTTAAAAAAGTTACTTTTCAAATTGAACTAATTTTTTTTTAATTCTAATTTAATCTTTTACTTAAAAACTGGAAAATATATGAAGGAATGAATGTTAACAAACCCTAACATACAAATTAATTTTTCTTTAAATAATGGAATTAAGCTTAACTCGAGTGATAGGAATTTCATGAATTAATGAAATTTGTAGTAGAAAATTCAATTTTAATATTTTCATCTCCTGCTTGTTTTCGAAACTTTCTGATTGTACTTGGATTATCACTAATACCCATGGTATGATATCTGAATATAAACAAATACAATTCAATTTGATTAATTCACTAATATTTACAAATAAAACAAGAATTGAATGCTTCAGAATATCATTTTCAATTTTAATGCATAAATGTTATCAGGAAAACAAAAATTCTAAAATGAATTTGAGGAAGAATTGCAGGCTTACAGTTTTTTAATTTTTAACTGAAGATAAGCTGATAACAAATGTGCTAATGATAAAGGATGCAGATAAAAAAACACATTTAAACGGATTTCCACAATTCCACTGACCAAATTTCAAAAATCTAACTTAGATGTGAATCCTAAAATTCACTATGATACTGATAAAAGCTAATAATTTATTAAATTTCTCACCATTTAACTGATATATCCGAAAATTAAATCCTTCTGATAAGATAGTTTTTATCATCAGTTGTTCATACGATTAAAAAAAATTCAAATTCATACATTAGCATAGAGTGATAAGTATTATCAATATGCAAATGCATGATATGATATCTAAATCGTATCTGATATTATCTGTGAAATGAATTTCTAAATTTAAGAAAAGAAATTTGTGGTTTTGGTAAGAGAGAATCGAAAATTAAACGATTGCGATGATTGTATGAAAACAAATGAAAAGAGAGAATTTAGTTCTATCGATGAATGGCTAGAAGTATTATTGATGGAAAGTACGAGGGAAAATGAAAGAGAGAGAGGGAGAGAGAGAGAGAAGGTTGTCTCTCTCTCTTTCTCTCTCTCTCTTTGTCCGTGTCTGTGCTGATGATAATGATGACGATTGGATGAAAATTTTATTTGACTTGCTGTGTGTAGACAAGATAAATTGCCGGAAATTTGACGTTCATATGTATTTCTTCCACTTTTTCTTCGTCTGATCGAGAAGATCGAGAGTAGAGAAAGAAGAGGAAGAGAAAAAAAGGAGAGAGGAAAAGCTCAATTTCGCTCAATAATTTTTTTTATCGAGAAAAGAGAAAGATGTTGGGAGATTTTTTTTTGCTTAGCTTATATGCTCATTAATTATAACTGTGCTTAATGAAGCTAACTGAAAGGAACTAATACTCAAATTTCCGTTACAACAGAATATTATTGGCAGGTATGAAGTATTGATTTTGATAATTAAGTTGATAGCTGTGTAATCAAATTGTGCAATGAATTTTCTATTAGTTTAAGCGAAAATTTAAATTAAAGTCTTGAAATTTTATTCTCAATTTATACTCTGCACCTACCAGCTAATTAGTCTGTCCCTAATTACAACCTTCAATTTTATCATTTAATTAATAGTGATAATTGTAACAATTACAGACATTTGTCCATCGTCCATTCAAGCGTAATAATCTCTCTTCGATGGAAAAATTATTCATACTTGTCGCATTACTGTCCTTTAAAATATAACAAAAAGGTCATCGACATCATAATTCGATATTTATGCGAATTATTAGTTGGAAGTCAATAAATATTCATGGTTTAATGTGATGGAAATAATGCATGACATACGACTATGATACGGTATGATATGAATTACTGATAATAATGATAATAACTATTAATTAGTAGACTAGTATATAAATTATAGCAATTCATCATTATCGATATCTAAATAAAATTTTAAAATTTTTAGTTAAGAAATATATTAAAATAAATAAGAAATATTTCTTAAGGTTTGAAACTAATCAAAGTAACTAAAATGGTTTGAATAGTGGGATTTATCAATTTTTGTTCCGGAAAAACAGAATAATCAATGATCGGATGGGTGCCCAATACCAATAATATCACTGCAAGTTATCGTTCAAAGGGAAAGCTTATCATCAAGAAAGATCCGACAGATATCATTCCACTGGCTGAGTCATCCAAATAAAGTGGTGGAACATTTTTCTTTGTAAAAAAAGTGATGACTTCAGATTGTAATAAAAAGAAATGTAGATGATAAGGTGAGCTCAAAGAAAGGGCATGATCACCTAAAAAATGATAAGACAACTGAGAAAAAAGATAAGATCATTCATTAAATTTGGCTTTTACGAATATTTCAATCAGATGAGTGATTAATTTTCTGTCCAATGCATTCTTACGTACCTATCGATGAGTCATCAACGATCATAGATCAGCCGATGATTCATGATACAAATATATGTATTTCTGCTGAAGCTTTTTTCGAGAGGCTTCGCTCAATGACAAGTTTTACTTCTAAGAAAGTTTAAATAATTTAATTGCGTCAGCAAACTTTGTCTTAAATTTTATTTCAAACATATAAGCTTTGTTAAAAAAAAAAGAAATCACTTAAAAATTAATGTTGAATATTTTAAGCGTTATTAAGAATCAGTTATATAACTCAGCCTTACTAAATATTACTTGAACAATTGAAAGAAGTAGACAGGTAAATGGTAAAATGGCCTCATCAATAATAAGTCAATATAAATGAAGCATAAAAGAAGGTTAAAAATTAATTGAAATTAATAAATAGCATTACCTTTTCAGTTCGGCACTTCAAAGAATTGAAATTTCCAAAAATGATTCAACATAAAAAGAAAAGAAGATAGTAGGAAGATTCTTATCGACCCATTCTTTCGTTGAACCGAAATTTGAACTATTTGTTGAACCGTTTAAAAAAAAATTTAGGCTTGATAGAAATTTTAGTTCGATAACGTTAAAACCTGGCAAAACCAATTCAGCTTTAAATTTCACCAAAAAAAGAAAAAGCTGAGAAAGAAAAAAAGCAATTTAGATTTGATTTCCATTCATATAACAAGCTAACGAATGAAAGCTGACATATTGAAAAATAGTATCTTAAGTGGAATTGTTTTCAATTTTGATGTGAATTTTGCTGTCAGTATTTTCAGTATGGTAATGAGACCAATATTGTTTTGATTCAAAAGGGAAGTTCAATGTTTAATTCTGAATTATTAATTTTTTAAGTTAGCCACTGCAAACTTGCAACTAGCAATCACTTAGAAATATTCAAACTTTTTGAAATAACAGATAGTAAAGCATATTTTTTAGGAGAAATTAATTGAAGTGAGAAGAGAACAGTCAAAATTAGTTGAGACGATCTTCTTGAAGCTACCAGAAATTGAGTTCTCCGAAAATAAAAAATTTGAAATTGAGAAATGATTAATAATATATTCGCATACGAATTAAATTCTCACAAATCGCGTAATGTGATAAAACTATGCGTGAAAAACCAAATGAGATTTACGACTTCACGTGCGCCAATAAGTTACATTTAGCAATAATCAAATATTTTTATCGCTGAAGATCGTGTGATAAGCATTGAAAAAAAAGTGAAAGAATTTCAGCTAATATGATGTGAATATTTTAGGAATTGAATTTCTGATAACATTTTTCAACTTATCTCTCTTATCAGTTGTATAAGCAAACATTTAAAGCTTTGACTAATAACAGTTAAGACTGTTTTGCAATGATGTCAACGTTTTCTAATATTTCATCTACTGATAAATGGAAATTCCAGGTTGGTGGGAATTTCAACAAAATGAATGGACAAAATGAAACGAGCAAAAAACTTCATGAAAGGCAATTGATGGAGGGAGAAAAAATGGAAAAAGTTGGTAAAAACAAAAGACAAAGAAGATATGATTAAGGTGAATTAAATCAATATCATTAACAATGGATTAATTCACTTAACTTAGCTTAAGTTACTTTCAAAATCAGTATCATCGATCGTTTATGAAAAGCTTTTCTCTTTTTTATAGTCAATCAATTTTATTAAGCTAATCAAAAAAGTTTTATAAACAAAATTAATAGCTTTAACGATTAAATTTTGCACTCTGTGAACACTTAATTAAGCTAATTGCATTAATAATTTTTTTTTTCTACTTCGTTTTCTAAATTTATATATTTCTAAAGAAATTATATACAGGAAATAAGACTTACAAAAACAAACAATATGGCTGCAATCATTTTCGGAACTCAAAAAAAAGGCGTTAATGCCACTGAATTTTTTTCCCTGAATTGGCAGTAAACTTTTTTCACTCGAAAAATTACGTGAGAATTGTTTGATGTCCTTGAAAAGTGTAAAATGGTTTTTTTCATTCCATTTCTTTTTTTACTTTCAATGAAAAAGAGTGCTTCTTTCAGGTGTGCTTATGACGCTATGTCTGGAAATATTCAGAGAGTTACTAGTAGATAGCTACTAAAACGAAAAGTTATTATCATCTCTATCAGTATTGCTGCTGATAACAATTTCTACCTTTGAAAGTATTTCTATTTTTCGAATATTTTTTCGCTGAAAAATTTCATTTAAAACCAGTAGAATTTTATAATTATTAGCAATGTATCGATTGAGAATCAAAGCACCTCACTCAATTAACAGTGAATGATTCAACTGATAACGAAAATTAGTTATCAATCAGTTAAATATTACTTCTTAATGGCCAGCCAGTAATGAGTAATGAAAAATGAATGTTTGCAAAACATTATTCTGAAACTTTTTTATTGAATTTGTCATAATTGAACGTCATGATAAGATCGCTGATTGAATAATTTCAGGTATTAAATTAAGGAAACACAAAGATGAAAAGCAAATTTAACTTGATCATATTCACCTAAGCATTAATCATCCCTTTCACATGGATCATTAGATAAAATGACATGATATGAAATGCTGATGAAATTATTAAACATTGCAGTTATTAAACATTATTAAACATCCCAGAGGGAAGGGGGGCATTTAAGGCAATGCAAATTGCTTTAAAGAATGCACAAATTAGTCCAACCAAAATTGGGTATATCAATGCACATGGCACTTCAACACTGCTCGGAGATAAAGTTGAGGTAATGGCAATAAAACAGTTATTTGGCAAGCATGCTTATAAAGTACCGGTTTCTTCTACTAAGTCTTCTATAGGACACTTACTTGGTGCTGCAGGGAGTGTTGAAGCAATATTTAGCATTCTTGTATTAAATAATGGAATTATCCCCCCAACTTTAAATTTGCATAAACCTTCTGATGGATGTGATTTGAACCTTTCATTATATTGCAGTTATAATTTACATGCACATATATCATATAAAATTAAGCATGAAATACTTCTTAATATTGGTAATTAGTTTTTTTGCCTTTTATTTAATTATTCATTAAAGTAATTAGTTTAGTATTTACTTCAATATATCTTTCAATAATGCTATTATTAATTCAATGATCCAACGAAATAGAATCGAATAAATTCAATTTTAACTTTTGCGATCATCAAAAATATGTCACAGAGTTACTGTAACTAGAATTTACAACAAATTACCATTTATTATTCCTTTGTTGCTTATCCCAAAGCTCTCTGTATATTTCATTTTTAAATTAACATGACATACTACAATAATTTGTATGATTTAATGGATGAATTATGGACGATGTAATAGTATTGAAGTTAGTTCTATAAGTTTCATGTCAGCAATAAAGTATAAACAAAAATTAATTTATACGACAGATATATCATTCGAAATTCAACAATAAAAATTTATAAAATGTTTAATCTTATACCAATTTGAAAAATAAGAAATCAAAGAACAATAACTTAATTGGAAATATTAAACTCTAGAATAAAAAATTCAACAAAATATTACATTAGCGTCTTTTTGGGAATATATATTTTCATACTTTTATCGATTGTATAATTACTTTTTAAAGATTCTGTATCACTCAAAGTAACAAAAAAAGATTGCAAAACTTAAATAATTTAATAGAAATAGAGGGAAAGGAAAAAAAAGATTTTCTTGAGCAAACGAATTCAAGAAAGTAAGTTTAAAAGCATTTTGCAGAAAAAAGAAGAGCAAAGAACTTCAGAATCAATGCAAATCTATAAAATGATAAATGATAATGCATGAAGAAATTGATTGTATCTTATCATAGCATTTATTTTGAAATAAGCATTCTTTTTTATTTCATTTTAAACTTAGAGCAGGGAATATAGCTGCGTTAGCATTGCATGTTCCACGAACAGAAAGCTATTTCAAAATAAACTTTAGGGACTAACATTTGATTGTTTCACTCACTAACTATTAACAATGTATATTTTTTCTGATAAGAGCAGCTATTTGCTATTCTTCAAAAATTTTTTTGCTAATATTTGAGCATTTTTCACCAAACTGTTAGTATCATTCATAATTTCACCTGTCCAGGTAACTCTATAAACTTAATAAATGGCAAAGAATTACTGTAAATAAGTGCATGCTAAATGTAAATTATTTTTAATGGAATATTTCTTCGACGGATTTAATTTATCAATCATTTTGCTTATCGTTTCTTAACAATTTTATCATCGCATTCGTTGTTTATGCGATAATAACATAGCTATTTTCCGCTCATTGCATGAAAAATTAAAAAAACAAACAAATGTTTAACATTAAGCTGACTGCATTCATCCCATTAGTGTTAATTCTGCCTTCCACTCAAGGTAATCATATCACTCAAAAACTTTTTCATCAATCATATTTCCTTCATAATAAAACTTGCGATGAATATTAGTGATAAAAAAGGACTTCAATAATAAAGTATTATCAAAAAATAATTACCATATCTTGAATCAATTCCAAGCAGGTCAGTACTAAAATTTGTTAGTAGCACTAATCCAATTAGCCTGTTACAAGCTCAATGAATGCATCATAAAATAACAGTGTGTTTTATTCAAGCACTATTATATATATTCAAAATTCTTAAAGGTTATTGAAATATTTTTTTGGGTATGCAGAAAATCGGAAAGTTCATTTAATTCAATTCAAGATTTGGAAAAAGGATGCGAAGAGAAAAAGCTGAAGGTAAGAGGAATACTAAAAAAGCTATCAAAAAGTGATCTCACAATTGATTCATCCAAAATAACGGAATGTAATCTGCAGTATGCCGCAAACTTTTATAGTTTTTTTGCAATTTTATGTTATACATTTGCATAAATCTATTTTATTGATTATTTATAATATAATATTATATAATTTTATAATTTATTCAGCCTTTTTACCACTGATTTGTTAATAATTCTTGAAAGATAGGGAAATATTTTTGGAGTGAGGAAGAAAAAAGCATTGATCTAATCAATTTGTCAATCTGATAACTGATCATATCAAGACTTCATGTATAATGTTAGAAGTTTAGGTCACTTCAAAATATTACGATGTTAACAAAAATATACTCCGGAAAATTTCCGGAACTTTCGAAACTTATTTAGCAGATAGAATGATAGTCAAGCGAGAGAAAGAAGTGACAACATTTGTGTGAAATATTTTTAGGAAAATTATATTCTTAAAAATAATTTTGTACGTTATTCTTTCAAATCGTTTTAAATAAACTTGAACTCTTCAAAGTTGAGATATATTTATTTTTCATTTGTAGCTTAATTGCAACTTTTTTTAAATAATGCAAGGAAGGTATGAGCATTTTTTTTTAAATATATTAAAATAAAATTATTTATATTAACTGTTACGATACTAACATTACGATAATTTAATTCCAATTAACTATAATTACCAAATTTCAAATTAGCTATAATTATCAAATTTTCCCCGAAGTAATTCCTTTTCTTATGGAATAACTATGACAAGAAAAAAATTTTTATTTCAGAGATTTTTTATAGTAATGTGATAATTAATTTCAAAATAAGTCGATCAATTAGAAATTATCACATCACAATACTTTATATCAAATTTATTAAATAAAACAAGAACTTAATACAATATAATTTCTCAATTGTTATTATAATACAATAGTAGCTCGTTCCATAAATAATAATCAATAGAATAATTAATACACCTCAAAAATGAATTTTGAAAAGAAATTGCATATGCTAATTTGATATTTTTATATTAAACTAAAATAAATCATAATGGATTTAGGATTATGAATTATTTGCTACTGAAGTTTTGTTGATTTAATGATAACTTGTGGAACGAGTATATCTAAACGACTTTGCACCAATTGTAGTTCCAATTCCTCCGCTGTTGGAGTATACTCGTTTGGATTACGCTGTTCTATAAACAAGATAATTTCCTTAAATCATGATAAAAAATTAAAAAGGAAAGAATCAGATTTATCAGAATTCGAAATAAATCACGAATTTTCTTTAAATTTTACATTTAATTTCATTTTAAAATTTATAAGAAAGTAAAATTAAAAATTTTCAACAACAATAATAACAACAAAAAAATCCTTGCAGAAAATAAGTGTTTAATATCTTACGATATGCCCTATTTGCAGTTCGTTGTAGTATACCCTGTAAAGTACTAATAACATTCTTGATAGCTGCTGTGATATCATCATTCAACTTATCCATCCAAATAAGGAGTAAGCTGATGAAAACATCACCTGTACCTACGAATATTCCCGGTAGTACTGGGATATCAAAACGATACTGCAAGGCTCGTTCATTAGGACCTAAATATCATAGAAAATAAGTTTTGGTAATAAAATTTCCTAGAAATGAAATGCATCGAAAATTGCAAAAAATTGTAAATATTTATAAATTAATTTTTTTATTCAAAAAATTGTTTGTAATAAAAGTTCGCGTGAAATAATTAATACTAAAGTTAAATTAATAGCACAATAGATACCTCTATAAACAGATCCGTAACAAAATTTCTTCGTTGATGTTTCCAGACCACTTGAAACAACTACTGTTTTAACGCCACATTTATGCATCACATCAATCGCTTCCAAACATTCGTGTTCATTGTTTATTGATAAACCAGAAAGTTCACTTTAAAAAAAAGAAAAAAACCGATCGTTTTAAAAATGCTGAAAAAATTCGAGTTTTCCTAGCAAATATCATAAATATTTCAAATTTAAAACTTAAACCTTGTGAAAAGTGATTAATTTTCCCTACAAAAAATCAACAATTTACGGCATTTTTTTCACAATTTGTTTTTTGTTTTTCTTATTTGTTTATTCACAAAAATGATAGAAGCAAAACAAGCAAAAAATGATCGATGAAAGTGCAAAATGAATGGATAAATGTAAAAATTGACAAATTTTCACTTTTATTTTTGGTTTATTTACTTATTTCCCTTCAATTTCATCTTATTTTTACTTGTAAATGATGAACAAAATCAAAATTTCATAAAATCTTTTTATCACTTATGCTTACATTAATTCATTCATTATTCTAATCAGAATTAAACAATTATATTTCATACTGAGTAACTTCAATCTCGACAAATGTAGTGAATGCGTTTATAAATTTTTTATGATAAACCGTCTATTGTCCGTACTACTTATCACAAAATGAAACAATGGTTTATTGTCAACTGCTATACTGTTTTATTTATGATAAAATCAGGAATTTAAAATAATTAAATCTATAACTCTCTTAATTTCAAACAACTTTGGAACTTACGATAATTCAAAAACGTTTGGTGTGATAACATCAGCCAATGGAATTACAACATCGCGGTAAAGTGGCATTAATTCTTTTGGAACATACTAAACATGAATAAATTTATTTTTTTAAAAAACTCTTTACAAAATTAATTTTTCTGAAGAGAAGAAACGTAATCTTATACAGAAAACATTGATTGATTTATAGTAGAACAATTAAATCTTATTTTTGAAATGCAACTTACATATTGACCATTGTCGCCCAATACAGGATCACAGTCTGTAAATTTATATACTTGAGAATCAAGCTTTTCATTGTTTGGAAATTAATTTCGGAACAGGTTTCTAATACTCCAAAAACAATGATATAACTTCCGGTTTTCTTTTAAAAAACTATCGGGAAAGAAATATAAAGAATTCATTCTGGATTATTCTTTCATTTCATTATAATTTATGGTTGTAATTAAGGAATAGATAAGGATCATTATATGATTAGATATACTGATAATTAAAATGCCCAATAAATTCATATAATAGGAAAAAGACAAATTCTTACAGAAAAGAATATCTGGATTCTTTTGCTTCAAATCTTTGACTATATTAGCAACTTCTTGCAGAAATGATGAATCTCTGCAATATCCTAAAACAATGAAAATATGAAGAGTATGAAGAAAAGTTATTAATTGAAATTAATCACTTGAAAAATTATTTCTAAAACTTCATCTCTCACGTTGAAAGGAAGAAATCGTTTAGTTTCAATTTAAAAATTATTTTAATTAGTGTAATTCCTACACTTTAATTAGGTATCACGCCTCCAATATTTGATAACAATAAGATGAGATGTTCAGGAAAATCGAAATGGTCGTATCTGACGTAAACTGGTTAAAGGATCGCAGTTTAAGATTTATCATTATGTGCATCTATATGTGTTCTTCCATAATTTAGAATGATACCTGTTAAAATGTGTGAATAGTTATTGATTCCATTCAATTTTAAGCCTTCATAAATATCGCTCAATTGTGTGCCATTCAATATTTGACCTCTCATCAATTTATATCCTGAAATTTCAGCAAAGTAAATTTTCAAATTCTATAATTCTTGATTTTGTTTGCCATTTCGACTTTAACATTTCCAAATTTTTTCTTAAATAAAACACTATTTTGAGAAGTTTGATAAAATAATAATAAAATTATAGTTAAACTGATAGCTAAATAGTTAAATGGCCAGCAATTTTCAACTATTATCCAAATAACAACAATATAGTATTAGCCTTTTTTCCTCATTACTCAAAATGATTACTCGTAAACAGAGTTGAATTCAAGAATTAAAAAAAAGAAAAAACGAGTATAATGTCATAAGAGTTGAAATAATATTGAATTTATCAAAATATCAAAACAAAGAATACTTGAATGATTGGAAAATTGTACTGAATTTATTGGGTCCACTTCATAACCATGCAGCTAAAATGATATGATACATCACTCGTTGATTAAGCAATAAATAATTTGACTCAACTGATAACGATACCTACATTATTACTTATATCTTCTTAGTCAATTTTAAAGTATTCGAGAAATTGAAAACTATCAAATTACCCAAATGGCTTCTCTATGATTAAATAAATAGATCATTAAAAAAGGAAAAAAAGATCATACCTGCATTGGAAATACACTACACTTATTGCCAGCGTATCCATGAATGACGTGACTTTGGATTGATAGAACACGTCGAGTACTTGGTGGATTATTTTGAATTTGTTCATAAATATTGTGAGATGTTTCATTTTCCATAATGCATCAAAAGCTTTGAATTCAAACTAAAATAAAACTTTCCGTTTTATTTTAATTAATTAAAATTATCAATTCAATATGATGAAATCATCAAAATACAGAAATGATTAAACTCAAAAATTGAAATTTATTAAATTATTAAATTAAAAATACAAATAAATCGATTTTTCTTGCCATTCAATCGAAATGATCTTATATTTTTAATACTAAAACAATGTTGTGGACGACAAAAATGAATAAAATTTTAGAAAGAGAGAGAATTTTCCATTATTATTCGTGAATCAGCAACGAATGATATATTTCTAGATGCGTTGTAGAATGGGAAATTTCACGTAAGACTAATTAAAAATATGACGTGATAGGATAATAAAGTAAGTTGTAAAAGTTTTCACGTGATATATTAATGATTATAGAGAAAAGATATGGAAATTATTTTGATGGTATATTGATGAAGAGAGTATGTATGAAATGAAATAATCGATGTTTAGAATGCACTTGAAAGACAAATGTAAATGACAGCTATTAAAAGCATTCATTCAAGAATTTATTTACATTTCTACCGAATAGTATTTTCTTTTTTTGTTTGTTTTGCTGAATTAAAAAAGGAAATCATATAAGCTAACAAAACTACGCAAGTTTAAAGGTCATGTCGGTAAAATGAAGAATAATAGTATCTGTTAGCTTAGGAATAATATATGTTATTTCATGTGTATTTTTCTCTATAGCAATATACAGGGATACTTTTTTTTTATTTTATAATAAAAATACTATGAAATATAATAAAATAAAAAGGTATCGTCAAATTACATTCTTAGAAATGAACAATCATTCGTCCATATTTTTAAATTTTTCGGGAAATTTCGATATTAAGAACTAATACAAAAAGGGAAAATAAATGAAGGTAAATAAGAGTAAAGTTTTTTCAAATTACTATTCTAGTAATAAAAGTAACTGGTGATACAGTATTTTTAAGTATTTATGAGAAAAAATTCTTATTATACGGAAAAAAATTCGATTCTTTTAAATCTATATAACATTGATTTTGCCTCATTTCCTAGGGTAAAATGATAACACCTGTACTGATAATGATTAGAATGTTGCTGAATATTACACATTCGGTCATATGACATAATATACCAAAATAAATACCTCATAAATAACAACACACCGAAAAAAAAAATCAATTCTATTTAAACACTTTAACTTTCCTGTCAATTTCATTTTTTACACTGATGAGAACTTCGTTGGAAACATACAGTTTATTTAGTGGAAAATCAGAAATTATCCAATTTTTCGCAATTAATCGTAATAAATGAGTAATCGTAATAAATGAGTATAAATTGAACGTTTCATAAATTAAACGAAAGAAAAAACGAAATTTCTTTGAAAATAAAACTATCGCGATCTGAACAAAATTTAAAGATGCGTCACACATGAACTTTACAAAATGCAATTTGTGACTACATATAAGAAAGGGCACTCTTTTACTGTAAAGTGGAAAATATAAGGAAATATTGCACATATTTACTAATCTTTATGTAAGATTCTATAGGAAAAGAATAATCAATGAAATAGATTATTTTTGGATCAAACAATCTTTACATTTCAAATGAACAAATAATTTAATAAATGTTGTCAGTATATTCACACGAATTTTAAAATTTGTGCTGCATGCATTGGCATCGTTTTCGTTGAATTTACAAAATATGAAACTAAATAAATTTTGAACTACAGAATCACCAATTGTGAAAGATCTTTTTGATGTGGTCCTGCCAAATTATGTTTAGTTATGTCCGGTCAATGTTAGAGAGGTGCACCGTGAAGATTTCAATATAGAAGCTTGACATTTGCGACCATTTTCTTTTTCGCCTTTTGTCAAGTATCATTATTGCCATAACAATATGATGAATAGTGTCAAGGCATCGTGCTACAACACCTTCAAAATTACGTGCTTTGTGATAAGAATTTTTTGAAACCATTTTGCAAAATTTATTAGAAGCTAAATGATATTCAAGAGAGAGAAAAAGCAGGTTTAACGATTTCTTGAGAAAATGAAGATACGAACAAGAAACTTAAAACGAAAAATGACACTAACACTAGGAATGTCCAAATAATGCTTATAAAATAAGTAAAAGCTAGAGTTGCAGAATTTTTTGAAAGCTCATGAAAATTTAATTCTTGCGTAAGCTTTAAATTTATATCAAGAAATCGAAAGTTTCATTCAAAAGATTTCAAAGTTCCGTAACATCATAAGTAACACTTACACTTCTATTAGTGCTGTAAATTAAAAAAAACAAAACAGTTGAACAAAAAGACACCACTAGATTAATGAATTAGTTACCCGTAGAAAAAGGAGTGAAAAATCAAAAAATTATCGTGAGATTAGACCACTAGTATACAAAAAGCCAGTAGTTTTCAATGACCTCAGCGCATCCAGTTCTTCCACCCAGCAACTTGTTTTAACAAGAAAAGAGAACACAAAGTGCACAAGAGAAACAAATATAAATTAGAAAAAAAACTGAACCCAAATCGCAAAAATGAAATGGCCATAACGACTAGAAACTGCAAGTTTTTTTACAGTACAGGCAATACGACTTCATAATTCATCCTTGTACAACAACGAATAACGTGTTTCCGACGGTTTTAACTGCTTGAATATACTCGTTGGTGGTTGCAATTTTTCTGCACCTTTTGCTCCCTGAAATGTAAAATAATATTCACCCAAACAAGAACTTATTCTCTATGAAATTTTATATTCTTTTAGTGTAGGAATATTAAATGTAAAGTAATGTTGAAGACCTATAAAACATCATTCTTGCAGTTATTAAGCGAAGTTTTATTTACTGAAGACTTAGAAAAGAATGCATGAACTAAATGAAATATTACATTGGCACAGATTCACAAAATTGCAAAATTGAATTTCACAGAATTCGGCAGTGCAATAGAGGAAATATACACAAATAAAATTTCAATATCTTACATGTTTGCATCGGTCGCATATTTTAACATACGTGTTTTAACATAATTCATACCTTCTTGAGTGTAGTCGCAGACGATGCTGGTGACGGGGGAGCTTGTGTCGGATCGGGACCATGATGAAATTCTCGGTGTAATTTCCCAGAATGTAAATCCAAAATAAATTGGCGTAATTTTCCTGGTACACTACAACAGAATTTTTTCAATGGAAATTTAATTTAATCAAATCAAATGAGATCCCTGAAGTAATTATTCTTTGCAAATAAAAATGATAAACATACGTCAATGATTTCATGTCGGGGAAAAGATACATGTGACGAAAAGAATCTATTGCAAGAACAGGCAAATCTTCCATCGTTTTACCGAGATGCTGTAGAGGATGCACAAATTTCTTACCATCGGCATACAGGCAATTAATACTAGCTATAAAATGAAATTTTTAAACAATTATTGTGTTAAAATTGTAAAAAAACTCAAGACAAAACATAATTCGACTTAGAAGTAATTAGTCTTGATTTTCAAATCTTTTTCTATTGCAGTAATAAAAAATTTGAAAAAATCTTATTCCTTTTTTCTTAACGTTCTCCTTGTTCGTTCTTTCAGTAAGATAATGAAACTGTTACGTCCCTGGAGAAAAAAATCAAGATTTTCACTGTGATGAAAATGTTGAATTTTTCCCCCACATTCTTGTTCAACTTGAAATATTTACATTTCTGATCAAAAAGTTCACGAGCAACTTGTTCTGTGAAAATTTTATCGATTTGTACATCATCCGGATGGCGAAATAGAATTAGAAAAGGAAGACCCTCTTCTGTCAATTCTTCAGCATTTTCAAAAGTTATTTCACGAACAAGCGGTACACATTTGTCCATTATCCACTGCCTAAATAGTATTTTGAATTAAGTATATTGATGAAGGAAAATAAATAAAAATAACAAAAACTCTTTTCTTGTCATTTTCATAAACTTTTTTCGCTTTCTTTCTCCCTTAGCAAACAAGTCACAATAAAATACAGAGAGGAAAGAAATGATCGAAAAGTCAGACAATAATTAGTTTATTTTCACTTGTTCTGGAAAAAATCACGAAGATGAACGAGTGTGATTGACACGAAAATGAAATTTTTTGTATGTCCCAAACTGAAATTTAAGGTTGAAAAAAATTATCCACAAACTTTAAAGTTTCAAGATTTGCAAGTCCTCCAGTATACTCAATTCTTTCATTGCTCTGAAAAAAAATTTGGACTCAGACCAATACTTCGTTGCAGGACTCCTCAAAAATTACACTGACAAATTTAAACAAGATAGAGGAAGGTATAATCAAAATTTCAGCCATACTGATATGTCCAAAAGTTTTAGCCAGTAGATGAGCGAAAACCGCTTAGAATGGATCCAGAAGTCTTGTTCATATGTGAAAGAAAGTTCTTTAATATGATTGGTCAAATTTTCTTATAGATTAAAGAAGTAAAAAAGCTGACATTTAAAGGCTTAAATTCAAGCCTGTTGCCTCTCGCTACTTCAGATCGGAATGCTTCACCTGTACCAAACCAGAATACACAATCATCTCGAAGCAGAGATGCAACTTTGAGATAATTGTCAAATTCTGGACCAACAGCCTGATCGAAATAAGCTATGATATTAAGTTTCTTAGGCTGCAATGAAAAATTATTAATTCATTTGATAATTTAGAGAAAAAATATTACATTCATAGCGCAAAAATGTAGAAAGTAGAAAGTTTGAAATACATTATGATGATAACTTACGTTGATGAGACTATTTAGCTCGGCATTTGAAGAAAAATTCTGTATGCCGGGAACCAACTGTTTCTCGATAAAAACTGCTAAAGCATCCACAGATCGCTGTCCTCTAGAAATAAGAAGGATTTCAGAAATTTTAAAGTTATGCATATTCAGTGTCAGGAACGATTCTATATTCATTATTGGAATAAGAGAACCCAAATAAGTTAACATGAAGTTATTTATTTATACTAGATGATAACTGTATTATACCTGCCTTACCTATATTCCTTCTTAATGAGTTCGCCACTCCGAAATAGCTTCAACGTTGGATATTTGCTTACGTGATATTTTTGTGCAATGTCAGCTGAAATCGAAATTCACTCGAACAGATTAGGGTTTTTAATATCAAGACGATTACTTCAAGAAAATTGTATCAAATCTTAAACAACTTACCTTCCCTGTCACAGTCTACAGTAGCCCACGCAATCGAATTCCCTCGACCCTAGAATATGCTTTCAGATAATAAAATTACAACAATAATTTAGTTGGTATTGTCATACTGAGCTTACACTAAGTCACCTATACTATTAATAAAAACAAGAAATGCAAGCAGAAAGATGATTTAATATGCAATTTTTTTATTTTTAAATATAAAAAGTCTTCAGAGAAATTTCCTTGCATTAGAAAAATACTTTAAAAAGACCTTAAATGGAAAAAAGTTACACATATTTCGGACAGAAACTCTGAATGAACTACTGCCATGAAAAAAGATTTATATCGCTACTCAAAGAATAGTTGAAGAACTGACCTTAAATCGGTTACTAGCCTCTTCAAATATAGGCATCAAATGCTGAGAGAATCGACACCAATCGGCGTAAAAGTTCACAAACACAGTGTCATAATCACCTATATGATGATTAAATGAAATACTTTTAGAATTTTCTTCTTTACAGTAAGTGAAATTTTGGAAATGTTTCTACATATCGCTTTACTTCTCACAGGGTTAGAACTACTAAAGACGGAAGAGAAAAGACGGTGCGATAAAAAAATTATAACTAAACTTATATAAACTTAAAAAATTGCTTAACTTTATCGAGACTGTTCAAGTGATGCAATATTCTCTCAATTGGAATAAATATGCAGAAATAAACAAATGATACTTTACCATAAAAGATAAAAGAATGGCATCAAAATGAAATATTAGAAAGCACTTACGAAGCACTGATTCAATGTTAGCTCCATTTAGTGGGATAATAGTGCCCTTTGTTACCGATAACAAGCATACCTGAAAATTTTCATATTTGTCATTTAAAGCTGAATATATCTAAAGAACTTAAAAATGAGCGGTAGCGGTCAAGAGAATGAGAGTTTTATCAATATATGTTGATTTAGTTCCTAGCTGAATTGCAAAATTTTATTAGAAAAGTATATAAAGGACAAATAATATTCATTGTCTCCCGAATCATCTTTCACAAAACTCAGCTCAATTATGTTATTATGAGAAACAAGATAAAGCAAACTACCATGCGGCAACTTTATTTTAAAGCGCACTTTTTAAGCTCGCTTTAAAAAGCTCCATTCTGGTTGGATTAGTCATTCTCACCATATTCTAACTGCACTGTTTAATGAAAAGTTACCATCATCAGAAGCAGCACTAAAATTCGTGAAGTAATTTGCTTCATATCCAAGATTGTTTTGCATGAGTGCATACCAACGCGAAACTCACGTCACACGAGACGACTGATCTACTGATCTGCGTGCTAGAAATAAAAATTTTATAATTCTAAGCTAAAACTAATGGCAGGAAAAAGCCATGCAGGACATTCGTTACCTGAGGCTTGTGAGAAGTATTTTCCCTGTAAGACACGGCATTCACTCCAACTTTAGCGTTTTCTTGATGCTGCTATTTACTAACTTTAACCATTTACCTATCTTACTTGAAACCATTAAATGACGTATTTAAACAAAAAAACTGCAAACATTAATCGACAAAACAATCATTTTCTTCGCCGTAGGTTACAAATGAATGATTAAAATATATTTAACTTTAATAATTCAACAGATTTAATTCAAACTGTTATCTGAATTGTGAGAGTAACAAGTCCTGATATTCCCTCACAGTGCCACAGTTCTTTTTTCTAATTCTGCTCTGATCTTTTTGCTTCAAAAAATTTCAACAAAAGAAAAAAAGATTTAATTACTATAGCATGCTAAATATGGATATCAAAATGTATCGATTAGGAAAACAAAAACAGAAAGAAATAACCAGAATTCCTGAAGTAGAAAAGAAACCTGGCGCCAACCGCTACGTCACCACACACGTGGTCTTCGATGGGAATTTGAGCCACTATGAAATTCGTCATTTCACTATACCTTGAGCACGATTCATTCGAGAAATAGCGGAATGATTGATCCAATATTGTGATTCAAAGTGTGATTGAAGAACTGAGAAATGTGGCAAAATAAAGATGTAATAATGAAATTTAAATTAAGCAAAATGACAAATAATGAAAGCTAAAAGTAAATGAAAATCAATCAATAAATAATTAAAATAATAAATAAAAATTCCAGCGAATGTATCGATTTAGTATTGAAAACTGTAAAAGAGAAACAAAACAAATTTATACAGAGTTATAAGAAAAATATCAGTGAAACAAAAGAGTAGTCTTTTCATCCCTTCTCCTCTCCTCTCCTTCAATTAAATTTTTCCTATGCATGCCAATCTTACAGTCATCAAATTCCATACTCTCAAGGAATGATAATAAACGTTCAAATGTCATTCATTGAATTCAATTTAATTCAGTTCAATTCAATTTATCATTGAATGTAAACTTTATTCTTTCATAATTTAAAAGTTAATTATGTGTGTGTACATTTGAATGATTAAAATGATTGATGA
>JABVXU010000630.1:0-30002 GCA_013365365.1 Cruorifilaria tuberocauda
AATAATAGTTATGATAATAATTTAATTATTAACAATAGCAGTAATAATTTAAATAGAAATAAATGATTTATTCGATTTTAAATTTAGATATTGAAAGTATCATAAGTGATTGCTAAGTTATAAGGTGATAATTGGGCGAATGAATTTGACATGATTGATTCTATGATTCCATGATACTGATATGATATTGTGATATTTCAGGATTAGATATAATAAAAGAAATGAAATATATTTTTTTAATACTGATAAACTTTGACCTTTTTTTTAGTGGTATTAAATGAAACCGAACGATTAGCAAAACGAAAAATGATAAATGATAATCGTGTGCGACGTAAAGTGGAACATTTGCGAATGGTACTAAAAACAGGCTCAATGGCTGATAAACAGGATGAATTTCAAGCACGTATTAATCAAATAACTGCAAATTATTGTAAAATTCTCGATACTACATTGGAGGTAAAAGTTTAAAGTTCATTTAAAAATACAGTTTTAAGTAAAGTAACAACAAATTGCAATAGTTAGAATTTTGAAAATCTTACGATTATTTGCAATATTAAAATTTTTTCAATTTTAATTTAATTAATTTAAACATTTAGAAATTATTTGTTTTTTATTTAAAAAATTATTTAAAATTAAATTAATCAAAATTATTTGAAAAAATTAGTTAATTAACTAGATTCAAAAATTCAATTCTTGTAAAAATTTGCATACAAATAAAGCATTTTTACCTGAATGATTAATTAATAATTGAAATGAAATTTTAGAATTTAATAATTTTAACACATTAATTTTACATGATTAATTAATAGGTAATTAGCCATTTTCCTTGTTTTTAAAAAAATTTCCGTATTTAAATATCCGGAAATTTTTTTGATTGATTTAATTTATTGAATTAATCAAACTAAAATCATTATTGATTGAAATAGTATTTTTGTAATTTTTCATTTGATATAAGAACTTTTTTTGGTTTAATGGTTATCATTTAACTTAATCATTCCTGTAATGAAGTAGGTGATATTGATTGGTATTGATATAATGGATTATTTACTTAATCTAATCGTCTTTTGCTAGAGTAATTGAATGATGATAAAGAAACGAAAAAGTTTCTAAATCAAGGATATCGTACTTTTCTCCCTCTCTGAATGTACTTCTCTCTTTCTCCTTCTCTCTCTCTCTCTCACTCTGTCTCTAAATTAATTCAATTACAATAATTCCATTTCCAATAAGTAATGATAAAACTTGAAATGACTTGGCTAAATGATAATCAATAAGTGATATCGATTTCAAGAATCTAATTGTGATAAGTAATGATAAAACTTGAAATCAAAAAGTATGTGAAATGTTTTTTGATAATTTTAATAATTTTTATGGTTTTTTTCTTTTTTAGCATAATTTCAAATCCGATATGAAATCAGAACGATTATCTGAACTGATCACTTTAATCACTGAACAAGTACGACAGTTTGCTGAAACAATCGAAGTCTACCAAACTGTTTGTTAATTAATTTAATTATCAATTATTGATTAAAATTAAAAATTTAAAAATTATCTAAAATACATGAAAAAATTTTTCAGGTTTCTTTTTTTGTCATCGCTTAATTTTTTTTTTTTTAATTCAAATTTACTGCTATATGATCAGAGGTGTGAATTGATAATAGATGATTATCGATTGTATTCTGTTAATCGATTGATTGATTGAATCATTAATGAATTGATTTTTTTTTAGTTAAAACCATTGGAACAAGAAGAGATAATTAGGAAAAGTTGGCTAGCAGTTAAAATTCTACAAATTATCCATGAATTCAATCCAACGGAACGTTGTCTTATGCTAGCCAATGATACAACTTATATAGCCGCTACTGGTGATTATTCGGCATTGGATAAGACGACGAAAATTTTTGAAAATTTAATAAATTTGGCTTCAAGTTTTGATTGCATACAATTGGAAAATCGACAATTAGCCTTGTTATCAGCTTTACTAATTTACAATCCTGATAATGTAAAAGAATGTGTAAGTTAATTTGTGTTACGATGATAATAACAATTATCATTATTGCCATGTTCTCATTATCATTATCATTATCACTATCACTATCACACTAATACTATGAATGATTAAAATTGATCATATTTGATTAATTGCTAGAAATTATTGAAATTTTCTATTTTAATTAATCAACAGTGTATTCCATCGATTTTTTGTAATTATATTAAATTGAAATTAAAGGACTGGAATTAAAACATTGAAATTAAATGTATTAAAATATAATCAAATAATTTCTTTACATTTTATTAATTCAAATTGAGAGAGAAAAAAAAAGGAATACATTTAGTTTCAGTGATTTTTCTTTTTTTATTATTATTATATTAATAATTATTATCACATCAATAAATATCATCGTATTAAGTGTTATCATGTTAATAATTATTATAATAATAAATATTATCATATTATTATCACAACAATAAATATTATCATATTAATTACTATCACACCAATAGCTATTATCATATCATAAGTATTATCATATTAATAATTATTATCATAATAAATATTATCAGATCAATAAATATTATCATATTAATTACTGTAACATTAACAATTATTATCACATTAATAAATATCATCGCATTATTATCACATTAATAATTACTATCATAATAATTATTACCATATTATTATCATATCAATAAATATTATCATATCAATCGTTATCACATTAATATTATCATTTCCTTACTTTTTAGAAACAATTATTCTGTATTTTTTCTTGTAGTAAAATTTGAATTATTGCAATTTTTTAATTTTAATTTTGAAATAATCAATAAATCAATAATTAATTTTAGAAAGAAAAAGTTAACAAAGTACATATGGAATTATGGAAATGCTTACAAAGTATCAGTGAAATACATGATGATGAATCTACTGATTTATTACATTGGCCAAATCTGCTTGTACGAATACCGTATCTGCTCCTTACCGTTTCCAATATGCAAGAATTCTTTCAAGATGAAAATAATATCAATGCAATATCAAATATTCTTCTTTTTAAATTCACATGAATTAATTTAAGCAAAATTAGCTTGAAAGTTAGCTAAGAGTTAAAATGAGTTAGACATTTGAAGCTTAATTAAATTAAAAGCTTAGACACTTTTAACTTTTAATAAATTAAGCTTTTAACATACGGTAAGTAATACGGTAAGTTTTTAACAGCTATATTTAGCTTTGAACTGAATGTCGGACAGATAAGGCTTAAGCTGAATGTCGGACAGATAAGGCAAATTCATTTAAACCATAATAGATAATCAAATTTGGATAGAACGTTTGACGTCATAATTACGTTAAACAGGATGGGATTAATATAGGATTAGGATATGGTACGGAGATAAATTCAGCTTAAGCGTGGTTGAATTTGGATAAAATGTTTGACGTGACAGCGTGAATTATTGAGATTTGAAGATCGACGAATAGTAGACGTTGACTTAATCTAAGACGAAAGTATCAGAATTTAAATATGACGAAATTAAGTTTATATAACGTCATTTTACGTCATTTTATGGCGTGAAATTTCAAGCGTAGAATAATAATGAGAAAGTAAGTAAGGAATTGAATACTTTTAGGTAAGAATTAATTAACAGAGATATATTCCTAATTACTAGTATTTCGATTAAGAATATTACGAAAAGCCACAAAATCAAATTACTTATATATCACCTAAAAAATTTAATTAATTAAATAGGATAAAGCGTCAATAGTGATATATTAGATTGATAAGGAGGAAAAGCACGAGAATTAAATTTATACTTATTATATTAAATTTATATTTATTTGATATACTTATTACTATATTAACTCATATTATAATTTATATTTAGCTAAATTTGTGAATTATTGATTTATTGATTATTTAGAACAGGTAAGATTTAAACAACAAAAACAAGCAAGCACATAGGTAAGATGTGCAATTTTTTTTTATAATTGATAAAATGTAGAATTAGCTGAAATATCATAAGCATTATTGGAAACAAATTATCAGTAAGAGAGCAGTCAGGTAAGTCAATTTAAATACTACTCAAGCATTTCAGCATTCCTTTTGTTTTTGAAAAATTCAAATATTTTAAATTAAAATATAACTCTTATCATTTTAACAAGTTTTATCATACATTGCAATATTTCGAATAACTTTACTCAATTTCTATTTTCGATTGATAATGTTGATCGATTGTATTATTTATCATTAACAATTGCAATTTTCATAATTTCTTTCATTTTTACAGATACAATCAAAAGTTGGAATCGACCTGGAATCGATTTAAATTACAATGATGGATAATTTTTTTAATTTAACTTTTAAAAATTTGGAAAAACAAAAATTTTTTTTTTGAATAATCTAATCAAATGAAAAAATTTTTCGACTTTTTTATGCGTAACAAAACTTTTGCCAGAAAATTTCGATTAATTAAAATAAATTTTCAATTTAAAATTAAAAAAAAATTTTTAATTTAAAATTTAAAAAGAAAAATTTTGCACATTTCAAAAAATAATTTCACATACACTTTTATTTCTTGAACATTTTTTAAATTTTAAAAATAAAATATTTCTCTCTTTTCGGCTATAAATTTTCGATTTTTTTTTTTGGCAACTTTTCGAATAAAACTTTTTTCGCTTTTTTTTTGGCAACTTTTCGAATAAAACTTTTTTCGCTTTTTTTTGGCAACTTTTCGAATAAAACTTTTTTCGCTTTCTTTGGCAACTTTTCGAATAAAACTTTTTTCGCTTTTTTTTTGATTGTCTTACACGTAAATACTTAATTGTAATTGTTTGAGCAATTTGTTCAAAGTGGTTCCATTATTTGATAAGTATTTGCGCTATCAAAACTATCAAACAAAACTATCTTAAAACCAAACAATCAAGATTGTCTGATTTATTTTAATTTCAGTTACCAGTTGATTTTCCTCTAGGTAATTGTTATACTGAATTACGAAGTATTAATAATAAGTTATCAAAGCTATCAAGTAAGACTATTAAAACAATCAAGGCTATCGATGTGAATTATTTCCGATTTATTTTAATTTCAATTACCAGTTAATTTTCCTCTAGGTAATTGTTATACAGAAATATGAATTATTAATATTAAGCCGATAATACTGTCAATGAAAAATTCAAAAAATCATGCTTTAATCGAGAAATTTCCTCGTTTACACCTACAAAATTTATTAATAATATACATAGGTAATTGAATAATTGAATACGAAATTAATTTGAACAAAGGGAAAGAATGGAATGAGTAATGAAAAGTGTAAATTTAAAATTACTAATACAAAATACCAAAAAAAAATTAATAAATTATAAACTATCAATTCAGATGTCTATTTATTGTACAAACATATTACTTAATAATACTTTATTGTTGTAGTAACTAGGCAACAATAAGATGATCTTATTTACACTGTAGTAGCAAATTAATCATACAGCATGTTATTGTTGTAACAATTAAATGGTAATACGAATTGCATTTACATTACAATTGAAAAGTGTACGAATATAAAAGAGTAATTAATAAAGAATTGACCTTTACTTGATCTTTGAAAGTTAATGAAAAGAGAAAAAAAAAAGCCATTAATTACATATCAGTAACAATTAGGCTCTTTTTTATCTCGGTAATATGAAAATTTTCTTTCGTATCACTTCGTGCTATCTCATAACAGCAATTATCATAAAAACCGGTTCTTAAACTGGTTGATAATTTCCGCGGTGATGATGATGGGATATCCCCGTGATATGCTTGAATAGTTGATCCGGTAAAAAAGATTTCAACCGATTCACTGTAATTTTCGTTTTCATCTGCATCAATCAAACTGTATACTATCTGTAATGATATCATGATAACTGATAAATTAATCACTTAATAGCTGATTAATCAGTTGCATAATAATGAATTGAATGATCTGATATGATAAGGTGATTATATTGAGGAAATAATAAAAGTTTAAAAAATACAAAGATTAAAAATTTTAATTAATATTCAGCTAAAATTGATTATTTAATTTCATTTAAATTATTTAATTTAAGTAAATGGAATAATTTATTTTGCAAAAGAAAAATCACATTACATTAGGATCAATTCATCATTGGTTATTAAGAAAGAAATCATTCGAGGTACTTAAATTAAAAGGTAAAATATTTAAATTTATTTGAATTAAGTAATCAATTCCTGTAGTTGTTAAATTACTCTAAAATTCAAATGCTAATTTTAAAGTTAAATCTTGAAAATTTTTGATTCCATTACTTTAGCACATCAAAGGAAATCATCCCACGTACTTGAATTAATTTAAATTAAATAATCAATCCGTGCAGTTATTCAATTATTGTAAAATTCAAATGCTAAGTTTTAAGCTAAAAGTCAAAAATTTTGATATCATTACTTTAGCATATCATTGAAAACTTAAAAATGGTATCAATCTATAAATCTTATTAAGTCAAATTTCTTTTCATTATCAAGTTTAGAACTTACTTATTTCATAAACTTAACTGATTAAAATAAAACTTTATGAACCATGGAATTAAGAAAAAAAATCATCTCTCGTATTTGAATTAATTTTAAATATCGAATTTAAGTACCGGTAAAGTTGATATTTCGTCATATGCAGCTTGTACAATAGCTTTTACCGTCTTTTCATCATTATCGCTATTATCAATAACGATTTTATGGCCATCATCAGCTCGTCCAATATGTACGATATGTCTTAAATGGTTATTTTAAATTTAAATTTAAGTATTTTCATTTTCGAAAATTCATTTAACTAAACCACTCATTGTATAATTATGCAAAACTAAGAGTGAATTACAATTCTTAAGTATAATTTATGGAATTCTATAAAAATGCTAAACTTTCTCAGATATAATACACGCTTTTATTAGTAATTTAAATTTGAAATTTGAAATTTTTTTTAGTGATTCAAAGTAATTCAAATTTGAATACTATTAAATTACTTCACAATTTAAAGTTATTAATTTGCCTAATTTGTTGTTAATATTTCAATTAATTATTGATTAATAAAAATTTAGTTATTAATTTACTACGCTATTCTAAAAAGTCACATCTTAATGTGATGAGTGTTTCAAAAACTAACAGGTTGTATTTGAAAAGTTTAATTTAGGATATCTTAAGAAATTAAATACATATAATTATTCCTAATGCTAATTGGTATTTATTCTTTATCATTATAATCACACTATCATATCAGTATTATCAGCACGTTATGATGAATTTTTCTTCGTTGTAATTGATTTTATCATTTCAATAAAATTTAAAATACTTGACTTGAATTCATTTGGTGGACCAATTTCAATTTTATTCTTGCTAAGCCTTCTTGATTGCTTTGTTAAGAGACGATTTCTTATCAACGTCTTATCGTTATCAGTTGATTTTGTTGGAAGTGGTGGCACTATCGAAGCTTTAACATTTACAATCATTTTATATAATTTATAATGAAAAAAGATTTAATAGCGAAAAATTCTCCTATTGAAACATTCTAATCATTTATCATTTTTTTTCCATCCTATTCAAAATTGATAAGGTGATATAGGCTAATTTGGTTTTGTTGATAATGATAATGATAATGATAAGCAATCTATAATATTGATAATGATAAATTATAATGATAATAATAATGAAAATTATAATAATGATAATGATATAATGATAATGATAAGCAATTTATAATAATGATAATGATAAATAATAATAATAGTAATAATGAAAATTATAGTAATGATAACAATATAATGATAATGATAAGCAATTTATAATAATGGTAATGATAAACAATAATAATAATAATAATGAGAATAATAATAATGATAACAATATAATAATGATAATGATATAAGTTATTTATTCAGTCTTTTTCCCTGTCCATTTAAGATAAAAAAATAAATAAATGAAATTGTATGAGAGTTTACATATCTGAATTGAATTGAATTTAATAAATATAAAAATTTGAAAGTTCAGGAATTAAATTAAGTTAAATTAAATTAATAATGGAAAATCTTACGAATAGACAAAACTGATTTTGTGAATAATTCTTTTGCTAGATGGATATTTTTGTATTTTTGTACTGAATATTGTTCACTTGTTGGATTACTCGATTTAATTGATTTTGATTGAGTCAACTTTCGCTTCATACATGCTCGAACTTTTTCAGCTATCTTAATTAATTCTGGAAGCTTGTAAAATTGTGCTTCATAAATAATTAAGCTTAGCTTATAATCATCGATTGGCAAAGGATAGCTCTTTCCATGGCGTAAATAACCAAGAATTATGGAAAATATCTCGCCATCACGATCGATAAATAAATGACGATTCTGAAAATTAATATAAATTATCATAAGTGATTTTTGATAAGACATATTCATAATGAGGAAACTAATTACAGGTGTGAAATTTTTTAATTTTTAACTTTCAGCTTTCTAGAAATTAACTATGATAATAATTGATTAATGAAGTTAAATTTTCTTGCATTCTAATTTTCCTATCTTATTTTTGGCTTTTAAAATTAAGCATTAGCATATTTTGAAGCATTAATATACTGTGGAATGAATTTCACACATAGCTATTGATTAGCTTAATTAAGACTTAAATATATTAATTAGCTTAATATTAATTAAGACAGGTAATTTGCCAAAAATTAAAATTTGAAAAACAGGTGATTTGCTAGAAATTGAACATTTAAAAATGGAGATTTTAAAAAATTTTTGAAGTTACTTCAATTAATTTGAATGACTTAATTCTTTAAATTTCTAAAACGATGATTAGCATTGGCAATTAGCAATTTAATATTACTTTAACATAATTAGCAATTAGTACTTTTACTTTATCATCATATGATTTCAAGATTGATTTTCTACAAAAAAAAAATTACCGAATCCAATAAATGATCCAATTTTGACGTAAATAGTTGCTGAAAATAGGAACCATCGATCGAAGTAAGCGTTTCTATTTTGGTTTTAAACAAACGTCCGCCAACATCCAAAACGACACGCCGTTTATCCATTTAATTTTTTACTCATTGCCTATTGAAATCAAATTTAAATTATTTTCCAATTCATACCTATTGAAATTAAATTTAAATTACGTTATGTCTAAAATTAATACAAGTTTTTCAATTTTTTTTCTTATTCTATTTTAATTTTTGCATTATTAATAGTGCGTATTTAATTAGTAAATGTGTAAAACAATGCGTAAAAATTTTACTTAAAAACACATTTAAAGTTAAATATTTTTTAATATTTATTTATTATATTTAAAGTTAAATATTTTTAATAAACTTTTATCTTTAATTTATTTTTTATATTTAAGATTAAATATTTTTTATACTTAAAGTTAAATTTACTTTTTAGATTTAAAAAGTTAAATATTTTTTTGAGCGAAACTTTTACGTATTATTTTACGCATTTAAGCATTCAATGTGCATTACTGTTAATGTAAAAATTAAAATAGAATAAAAATAAAATTGAAAAACTCGTACTTATCGTAAATATAACATATCCTTTCATGTTTATATTTTATAATAGTACGACATAAAAGTTATCGATAATTATAAACAATTTTCGGAACGATTAATAAAGTTTACTAATTAGTTAATAAAGTTTACTAAATGATGAATTTAGGTTTTTAATTTAAGTTTAATGCATATTTAATGCGTAAGTGCAATTTAACAATTCAAGTTTTAACAATTTAAACTTTTTTAAAAACTATTTATTAATCATTGATGGAATTTTATTTATACATATGGTTTTTACTATTAATTACTTATTGATAAAATTTACTGTTTATTAATTACTGATGAATTTTAAAAAATTTCGTAATAAAGAAAATTGATAATAATTTAATTAAGTTCAAAATAATACACAAAATTCTTAATTATCACAAAGACTAACAAAGAGTAAAGAAAATTAAAATAATTTCAATAATTTTAAAATCTAAGATTTATGAGATTAAAATCTAAGATTTATGAATAAAATTTCTAAAATATTATAAACAATCATTTCAACCTAAAAATACATAAGAAACAGGTTCTTGTTGAAATTTCCAATGCAAATTACTCTAGTTATAGAAGAATTCCAATTACTGTAAAGTACCGTAAAAGATTGCGAGGAAAATTTGTAATAGGTTTAATAAATGCAAAGATAATGTGCAAAATACCCAAAAATATACAATTATTTGAAATTAGAAAGGATATGGAAGAAAATAGGTTGTTATTTGAAATTTCAAATGACATAAATGAAAATAGAAGAGAAGGTGACGATGAATTGCTTGAGTAAACTTTTCAATCACTATTTAATACCTTCAATTTAATGCTTTCTTTCAAAAGTAAACATTATTGCCTTCAACTAACTTACATGTTCATTTCATTGCTTAAGGAAAAGTAAGCATTTTATGAAGTTAATGGATTACTAATCAAATAAATTACCAAGTAAATCAAGTAAATTGCTTTAATGATCAAATATTCGAAGCAATTAAAAATATAAAGTAAAAGTAAAATAAAGTATAGAGTAAAATCTTACTCTACTGACTGCAATCACGTTAACACGTCTTTTAAATACTTGAAATAAATTTGTTAAGGAGTTGAAATCCATCGAAATTTTACAAAACTCTACAGGTTAAGTTAATTAATAACTCAATTAGCAAAATTCTAGGGCCATAAAAATTGACTGAGTAATTTTTGATTAATAAATCAATTAATTTATCAAATTTGATTTATGATTTTTTAAAAAATTTTTCCTTTTTGAAACAATTTTATTGAAATTTCTCTTTTTTCAAATTCCTTTAAAAAAATTAAACTTAATTAATACATAGTGAAACAAAAGAGTGTATGTTAGCGATGAGACACAGAGAGTGATAAGAATTGCGAAATAGAATGCTAGTAGAGAGTAGAAATATTATGGAGTGATAATTACGAAGTTAATGGCTAGGTGTGGAATATGTCGGCGACAATAAGTAATCACAAGTATTCAGTTAGAAATGTAGAAATTGGTTAGGTAATTGTAAGTGGAAAGTAAAGTTATTAAGCGATTCAAAAACTAGAATAATGAAATAGTTATTAAGTGAAGGGATGTGGGAGTTGAACGAAGAGAAAATTGGAAATTAAGAAATATAGATATTGGTAAGATTTGTAAAATGAAATAGTAAATAGGATTGAAAGTTTTTCATTCGATCAAGTACCTATAGATATATGAAATTATTACTTTTATTGATTGTTTATTCAATTTTTATTTCTTATTATTCTTATTCTTATTTCTTATTCTTATTATGCATTTAATAGTTACAGATTATAAGCTTATCGCAAAGTGATGAATTCCAAACTGATCGAATTGTCATCGGTTCGTTGCTTTGGCGGATATCAGCGGATCTTCTCCCATTACAGGTATATTATTGGTTATAGATAAAGTAGGAAGGTAATTGAAAGCTGAGATTAAGGTATTGGAAATTGTAGATTGATTTATTATGATGTTGATATGTCATTTCAAAATTTAATGAAGTACAGGGCACAGATCCATAGAAGCTTTGATGAGATTCACTGAAAGTTTCGGATGTTCCACTTATATCCGAAAACTAAAAGTGATATGGTTTATTTCTCTGTGAGATTTAATATTTTATGATGTTGAATTTGGTTATTTGCTTTAAATTAAAAATCAATTGATAAAGTTTAGTAAGGGATTAGAAATAGTTGGTTTTAACGGAACGTATCATATCTGAAATTTCATCATAGGATTTTTTTCAACTTTAAAAAGGATGTTTTGCAGTAAGACGCTGAAATGTACGATGAAATTCGGTATTTACATTCCAGATTTAAGGCTTCATGAAAAAGCACCAGTTTTAATGTATCTTTCAGGTAAATTATCCTAATAATATATGATTGTCCAACGAAGTACTTTTAGGATATTTTTCGTTTAATTTGTAGGATTTGTACCTTCAATCAATTAACAATCATTTGTTAAATTTTACAGACAGAAATGTTTGTGATATATCAACTATCTTAGAGATATAGTAATTTGGAGCTTGAATTTGAGGTAGAATCGGCTCAGCTAAATTTAAGTTAAGAAAGAGATTTAGATACTTTGAAGTTATTTCTAAATTGAAATTAAAATTCAATTGTAAGTTGAAAAAGGTCTATTAAAGTTAGGGTTGAAGACTTTGTTGTAAATATTTCGTCTTTTTGGACATATTTATAATGATTTTTAATTTTCTATCAATTTCATCAAAATCTGAACTTCCAGGTCTCACATGTACCGAAGCAAATTTTATCGAAAAAAGCGGTTTTCAGCATGCTGCATCAACGCATAGAATGATAGTTGTAAATGCAGACACAAGCCCAAGAGGTGTGGATATTCCCGGCGATTCCGATTGTTGGGATTTTGGCAAAGGTTTTTCAGTGAGATGTCTTTTTTGTTTTCTTCAAGATATTTCAATATTCAATATCTAAGCAATCAAAATTTTACTTACCATACAGCAACCATAGCGAATAAAAAAGTTATTTTTATTCTTGAGAAAATTTTTACAGAGTTAATTTAGCTTTTTTTGTCTGAAAAATTTTGCATCTTAACTATAGGAATTAAAGTTGCTTCTCAAAATTGTAATAGATAAATTTAAATGACCAAATCAATTTTTTGACTCTCAGAGATTCATTTTCAAACCGTACAGTTTTTCTAGGTGCTGGTTTTTATCTCGATGCAACGGAACCGAAATGGAGTGAGCATTACCGAATGTATTCGTATATCGCAGATGAATTACCTAATACTGTGCGATCGAATTTTACCGAATGCTATCCTCATCGTTGGGGAATAATGGGACATAGTATGGGAGGGCATGGTGCAATAGTAATTGGTCTCAGAAATCCGGAAAAATTCTTAAGCATCTCTGCATTTGCCCCTATTTGTAATCCGATTAACTGCGAATGGGGGAAAAAGGTATTTTATTCATATGAATAGTATTTAAGTAATAGTTTAAGTAGTAATGCTGTCAGTCATGTCAGTCACCGAAAGAGATCAGCTCTAAATTATAATGTATAATGAAACAAGTAGAGAAGTTTGTAGATTTAAATTCTTCTTAGAACTAGAATCTTCTGAATTACTTGAATCATAGAAATCCAAAATGAAATCAAGAAATGAGAGATCTTTTTATTTAGAAGTGAAGTATTTCTTGAAGGTTACAATAATTTATGTTATAACCATGTATTTGCATAGCTGCTGATCTCTTTCGGTAATGGTAAAATTTTTTGCTACCTTTTTCATCATGTAAGTTTTCTTGTATTTCTATTTAAGGTTTTTGTAATATCCTTAGACTGATTACATGAATGACGAGTTCACTCCATTTATAATTTTTAACGTTGTGAAGTGATAATGATTTTATAGGCATTCCTTGGCTATCTTGGTCCGTTGAAAGGAGACTGGGAAGCGTATGATTCACTGGAAGTCATCAGACGTTATGACGGAGAACCAAGGAAAATTTTGATCGATCAGGGTACAGCGGATAGTTTCTTGGCTCAGAATCAGTTGCTACCACAAAATTTGAAAACTGTCAACAACGATAAGGTATCAAGGATTCATTTCCCGATATTTTTTACTCAAATGCTTCGTGTCTTTTGAGGGACAATTTCTTCTAAATTTTAAGGAGAAAAAAATTTCTAATTCCATTTTCATTTCAAGTATAAAAATATTGAATTAAAGCGCCTATTACTGCACAGCCTAATATATATTGTGAGTAGTAATGTAATTCAGATTATACTGAGTTTTGTTCACATTGTTTCTTTGCATCTTTTCTATCGTTAATGAACCATGTTTTTCAGGTTCAGATCGAAATAAGATATCAGGAAGGCTATGATCATTCCTACTTTTTTGTTGCATCATTTATTGAAGATCATTTTGCATTTCATTACGGAATTTTATCGAAAAAAACTAGTGATTTACAATCATAGCTATAATAATAAATGAGTCTCTGGTTTCTACTACTTTGTAGTATCTCTTTGCTTAATAACGGAAAAAGATAATTCGTACAGTTTCCAAAACTTTATGCATTCAATTTGTTTTCAGTTTGTATATTCTCCTTGTAAAGATAAAATACAATATTGATTTTATCGTTCGAGATGTTAATAAAAAATGGAGAAAACATATGTGGCAAGACTCGCCACCTTTCCTATTTTAATTGTTCTGTTAATAAAATCATTAAATCTGTGATAATAACATTGTTTTCATGATCGTGATGATCTTTGAATGATTCAATGATCAGTGCTTTTGAATGTTAGCAGAAATGAAAAATTTATCTTGTCGATGAATGGATTTCAAATGTTATTTCCATAAAATCCAAGATAAAAACATTTCACGAATGATTTCAAAGAGAGATAATGCAATATTCAATGGATAGCTTGATATCAAGATTTAAACTTGCCTACTCTTATTTGAATAATCAAAGTTTATTTTTTTATCTAATGCATTAAATCTTAATTAATAGTAATAGCCATCTTTTGCATTATAATGGAGAGTAATGTATTTAGTATATTATTTATCATTTATTGATTTATTATAGTATCATTTATTCATTCATTATAGCTTGTGGAATTTCACTCTGTAATTGATTAACGTTATAGCCAAACGTAATTCATTTTCATGAAAGATGCGATAGCGATGATATATGCAAATTTTGAATATACATCGTGAAGATGTATATTCAAAATTTCTACTTTCATTTCTGTATTTATTGGAGTAGCAAGTTGATTTCGTAATATGCAAATTACCATCAACCGATGATAATTTGCATATTTCGAAATCAACTTGCTGAATTAATGCTTCGTTGCATCGTTTATAATGAAACATTCTCAACTGAAATAGTCATTATTGCACAGCGACTGTTCGCGTGTGGTCGGGCTGCGTTACTCTTCTAACTGTTCAAATCGAGTTCCCGGTAATAGATTTTGATGTGAACGTGTTTTAGGTGATTTACGTGATTTAGGAGATGTCATCCTGCGAAGAGGAAGTGCTGCGAATCGGTAAGAAATTTGAACGAATGATACAGGGAACTAAGACGGTCAGTTTATTTATTTTATCTTTACGGTAGAAATGGAAGTGCTAAATTCTTCTCAACTGTATGGTTTCTTTAATAACGAAATTCCTTCTACTTACTGATATTATGAATAAACATGATTTTTTAGGCATGCAGTTTCGATTAGCATATTTTTTCGGTTCAGTATGATATATTATATTTACTTGATATATGACTTATAAGTTATTGTCTCAAATATTGATATGTTGCTATAATTTGCCTGATGGTTGCATTCAGCGTGTTACATACAAATAAAATTGGCATTTAGATCAAAAATGGAGTAAATGAATTTTAGTTTTAGTGAAAATATAAGATTATCTAGTGACAATTCTCCAATTGTCGAATTAGGGATCAATTTCAAAATTATATTATTTCGACGTTTATCTGCTTAAAATTTTTTAAAGAGCATGCAATTGTGTATAATTATGTTATGTATCTAAAAGATAATTGAAAAAGAAAAACTGGAAAAATGAAACTTCAATGACCTCTAATTTGTAGATGGATGATGCGATGGAATTGTTGGACGCATTATCCCTATTACCTGTCGATATAAATATCCTTACTGTAAGCTCGTCATCTATACTTATTTGTACTAAATGGAGTTTTTCCGTAAAACTATTATTAAAGCAGGAAATAACGACGGTTTAGTGATAGCTGCAATTTTAAAGGTAATATTAATAGTAAGGATAACTTCAGAAAACTCGTATTGGCATGACAATCAATGATTTACGCAAGAAAACCAGCGATGAACAAATTGCCAAGCGAGCTAAATCTTTGATTAAGGTATCTAATGTTCGCTTAACTTCAGTCTTCGATTTTTTTCAACCGACTTACTGAAATATTATTTTCGTTAAAAGTTGTTTTTGCCATTGCGATAAGTTCAGGTGTGATACAGTATCAGAATGTGGAACTTCACTTTATTTGATTTACAGTTTTTCACTCGCCAATTGAAATCCTTTATATAATTTTATGAAGTGCAGTATTAGTGCCAAAAGAAAAAGAAACGGCATAAAAGTGAGATTTCATTACCTGGTTTTTCACGCTCTTGTTCGGTGCTTCTTTTCGTCGCAGGACATGAGAGTCATTTTGTCTTGCTGCAGTAATTTATGATTAAGTATTTTTTTTTGTGTTTGAGAAATGCTTAATTTGTGAAAAAGTTTGAAAATGTATGTGAAATATATTTTGAAATAAAAGATTCAAAGTTAGTTATTCAGTTTTTAAAAGTGAACAGTGCTGTTTATTCAATAAATTATTAATCTAAAATGTTAGATTAATATATCTAATGAATAAAAAAATGAATAATGCGAAATGATGTGGAACAAACTGAATGGCATCTCAACGATTTATTATCCTTCACCATCGAAAAACAACTTGGATTTTCATTTATCACATACTATTTTTGTTTGACAAGTCAGGCGATACTTCTTTTATATTATAAATAATGTCTTTAGTGGTCTGTTTGTTTATTATTGCTTTGCGTAGCCATTGTTTTTGTTTGTTCAATATTATTGTGTTTTTAATCTCTGTTTACCTTCACTTTCTTTTTTTGAATTTGTGATTTCCATATTGATTTATTCTCAGGAATGGAAAATTTTGTTGGCTAATAAAACGAATGGTGGTAAGGGCGATGGGAAAGATGCGGTGGCAAAGAACAATTCATCAGCATCAGTCTCTTCAACTGCATCTAATGAGAATTCTAAACATTTGGCACAATCTTCACAGAAAAATTCTTCCAGCACAGCAAATTCTTCTACAGCTTCATCTACTGCAACTAGGAAACAGCTTCTACCTGACGAGGTATGCCATTAATGATCCAGAAAGTTTGCAAATTCTAAACAGGAACACATCGGTAATTAAATTGCTAGTTTACCTAGCCCAGTTTAATAATATATCTTTTTCGTATATCATTCATTAATTTTATTTAGGATTTTGCTGGACTGTTTCGAATTTTAGATCGAATTTTGTTACTGATTTATAAATATGTTTTTTTTCTAGTTTCAGTTACATTGCAGATCAGAAACAAATGCGCTACAATGATTCTTGATGCTTTTCTTTGCAAGGAGCTGCCTGATGGAACTCTTGATCCCGAGGAATTGGCAATTCGAACTGAAAGGAAATTGTTTGAGGTGGGAGATTTTTGTCATATTCTTGGCCAGCTTTGTCTGTAAGTGAGTGACTACTTTTTCATGTAAATAAAAAAAATAGCTCAAGCATATTAGTTTATCAAAAATTAGAATTCCAATAAATGGTGTTTAGTAAGCAACAATTGGTATTTTAATGACTTCTGAAGAATTATATCGAGAGTAAGATGAAACTCTCATCTTTTATCGTCACTTTTAAAAGATAGCAGAGTACATGGAGTCTTCTAATATTTTGTTTTATTTTTATTAGTTTTGATTATGAAGTATTTCATACAGAATATATTGAACACTTTATAATATCAGATTACGACATAGATTTATAGATTCTTAGTCAACTTTTGAAAACCACGAACTCAAAAACTGGGTGATTTTAGAAAATCAGAAACGAATTTAAATTGAAAAATGATTGTATTAAGGTGCATCGCGGTACTTCGGAGAAATATAGAGCAGCCCTACGAAGTAGAGTGTTCAACTTACGTGACAAAAAGAATTTGGTTCTCCGCGAAAATGTGTTGATTGGAGCTGTAACTCCTGAAAAGTATTTTTTGATTTCCTATAACTATTTATCGTATAATTAAACAAAAACTTAATAATCGAAAGCTTAATCATTAGATGAATTAAAGCTAAAGTGTATCGTTTTTAATCTTGAATACTCACGTAGGTCTTTTTTGCCCAAGTACCCACTTTTTGATCTTTGACTAGCCATATTAATTTATTAATATTGTTTTATAAGGAAAATAATTCTGTTTTTTCTTCAATTCCTAATTTATGGAAAGATTTTAGTCCAGCTATTATTAATGGCATTTGTAGGGAAAAATTACGAGAAAATATCGATTGACATGTAGAAAATTTTTTTTAGCTGATATTTAGATGTAATAATTGGTATAATGCATGTCAGGCCATAAGTGATTTATTTATTAACGTTTATTTGTGGTATCATTTTTACCACACGGTGTATGGTCGTCGTCGTCTATTCCGTTGTAGTTTTATATTATTTCTAGAACTTGTTTTATTTATACTTTTTCTGTGTCTTGTTTAAATTTTCAGGCGTAGATTTCGTGAAAATTAGTAGTAATTTGCAGCTTCCTTTACTAGTTTTTCGATTGCAGATTTGCAGTAATGACAGCGGATGAAATGGCATCGGATGAAATGAAAGCGCAGCGGGAGAAATTTACCAAACAGGTTTGAATAGTTGGAATAACCTTAAAGATTTTTTTCTTAACGTTGTAATATCGATTGTCCATCATGACCTATAACTGATATGATATAATAACAGTCGAATATTATCTAAGGAGAATGAGAAGAGGAACTGATTGGTTAATTGACGCATTATTGTTGTAAAGAGCAGTAATTAATCGACATATTAAAGAGAATTCATTTAACTGCTGGTGCAATTAATTTCTTTCTGAAACTTTGTTATTTATGCATTCAACGCTAATGCTTATCAAATGATCTGAAATTTGGGTCTTTCCTTATGTTCCTGTGGAAAGCATTGCTGTAATAATTACAAAAAAAAAAAAAAATTACATAAATTGCAGAAGATTTGGCAAAAAATTGAAATTCAGAGTATTTATTGATAAAGATACTATTTTTAGGCAATTGAAGAATATCAAATGGCAATTCAGGAGGGAACTCCTTCCGATATGTTTAAATGTGGTAAATGTGGGAGGAAAAACTGTACTTATACACAAGTGCAGACACGCAGTGCAGATGAACCTATGACTACATTCGTCTTCTGTCGCGAATGCGGGAATAGATGGAAGTTTTGTTAGGTGGAGTGGTGAAAGTGCTGCGAAAAATGCGTTAATTACTTGATTACAGCTTTGTATAGGAATTTTTTGACATTTTTATTTGTTGGAATGTTATTTTTTTATATACCAGTTTGAGGCCTAATTTTTTTTCCGATATCGAATGTAATCTTTGGTGCAGAATACTGGGATTGAGCTTTAGTGATTCAGTGAGTAAGGAATAAAAACATTTATTCCGATTAAACCTTGTAAAATAACATTGACATAGTTAATACAGATCATAAGCATTTCCTTCCATGACTGCTTTCAAAATCACTTTAAATGTTATAGCTCAAGTGATACTTCGTTGTTGTAAACTTCCTAATTTAATTGTTTAAGATTTCTTTCAGTATCTTTAGGGAATATTGCATCTTCAGAATATCAAGTCAAGCAAATCATTTACTTTAATTCCTGCAGCGACTCCCGTTATGATTCGTCCTAAATAAGTTGCATTCGTGATCACTGCTGACTTCCTGTGTATTTTTTTCATACTTCAGTTCTTTTTTTTATTTATTATACTTATGCTGGATTAGGACGCACACAAACCAGTTGTTTTGCTGATATCAATTTTTATGTCAGTGGAAATTTAACTGATTCTGATTTAGAATTTGAGCTGAAGCTAAATAGCATTAGTTAATACATTCATTTGAAAATTTTGATTTTCATGCGATAATAGAATTTCCGTACGAATAAGGGGGTTATCATTTGTGCAGGATTTATTTAAATAATGGTTTCTTTTTGTTTAAGGGATTTGGTATAATGATTATTTCATGCTTTTGTAATTGTTTTTATTATGTTTCTCTTTATTTTACGGTCTGAAGCATGCGTACATTATACTATATACGATCAACGTTTTCGGGGTGTTATTTTTGTACTGTGAATTGTTTTCTTGTAGTAATTAAAATTTCAATGTATATTATATTATCACGGTCACACACGAATTATATATTTTAGGCACTTTTCTTTTTCCCAGCAAACAAAATCCACCTTCAGGATACTCTTAGTGATGAAACTGTTACGTTGAGTTTGGACTGTTTTTTTTTTTTTTTTTTTAATTCATATAATCATTTTTTTGGCTTTAAAATATTTCAGAAAAATTTGTTCTAGCGTTTCCTTCTTTTTGTTACCGCATAGGAAATACGATCTCATCAGAAACACCATTCAGTTTAAAAAAAGGAATTGAAAGATAAACGATATTGAAATTGTTTTCATCGTTTATTTTCAAATATGATCACAAACTATTTGATTTGAAAATTTATTGTGAAATAAAATTATTGCATTCATCAATCGTTTCTTTTTCATTCATATTAACCTTGAGTATTCTCATCAATACTGCAATTTTAATAACTTGCTCATATAAAAATTCTGGAAGATTGCATTATAAATTAGCTGCAATAATACAATATTTGAATGTAGAAAACATTTTCCTTTTCAATTAGTTAGGAATAAATATGAATGAAAGAAAATTTTAAACGATGAATTAAATTAATTCCAATAAATTGAATTTACTAATCATCGGCTAAGCGCATTTTCTTATCGCTAATCTGATTTAATATTAATAATTTAAAATTTCCTTATATATGTTTATGATATCATTATATTATATCATTCATTATATCATATATACATTATTATATATTTATATATGATGTATAATGTGTATATATACAATGGTATTTATTAACTAAGTTAAAGTTCTTGGTCTTAATCTTAACTAAACTAAAGTTTAACTAAGCTTAAGTTTCCTCATTATAAGTTAAAGTTTCCTTATTATAAGCTTAAGTTTCCTTATTATGCATTATATCGTTATCATTATATTATATCATTCATCATATCGTTATATACATTATTATACTTACATAATATATATTTATATATATATATGCAATTGTATTTATTAAAAAAATTAAATAAAAATAGTCAAGTATGAAGAATACTATATGTATCGGATTAAATTATGTTAATTTCCCATTCATATTTCATATTCATATTCATATTTGAAACCAAATATTATATTATATTTCTATTTAAAATTTAGATAATGAAAAAGTTTTTTTTTTTTGCAATTAATCTTTACTTTTTTATTTTTAAGCAAATTTTTTTTCAATCATTTCATAATGATTGTAAGAATGAATATTTTTTTCCTTTTCCTCAGTTAGAACTTCTCTTTCTTTTTAAAAGAAAAAAGAGCCATAAAAACCGTAAATAGCCGTAAAATCCGTAAATAAAATTGAATTCCTGAGAATTATTTTAATGAATTTTTACATTAATTTTTCTCAATTTGATTATTTTTCATGAAAAAAGAACATACTTGATATCATTGAATGAAGTACGGAATTTAATATACGGAATAATAGGACGGAAAAGGTACGGAATGATAGTACGGAAAATACGGAAATAATACCGTTATTGTTGTTAGACAAAAGAATAAAGATTCTTGATGAAGAAAAAAGTTTAAAAGTAAGTTGAATTGATTGAATATCAGTTGAATGAGAAGTTTTGATGAGTAAATGGTAATCATTGAGATTATTCCGGAAGTGAATAAACAATTGATACTATATGAACTGATATCAGCTGATTAAACAACTGATATAAATATTAGGTTGTTTTATAAGTTTAAATATCATTACTTTTTTTCTGCTTTCCTCTCCCTCTCTCTCTCTCTCTCTCTGTCCCTCTCTCTCTCTCTCTTTCTCCATCTTTTTATTAATTTGTTAGTTTTTAATGAGGTCTCGTTTTTCTTTTTTTTTTCATTTATTTATTTATTTTTCTTGTATCAATAGATGATGATTTCTGTGATTATTATTTTTAATCTTTTTTGATAACTGTTATAGGATCACTTTTCCTTTTAATGATTAAATTTATTTACGCTAATTAATTACTTGACTAATTAATTAATTAATTATCATGTAAACAATTTTTCATTTTTCATCCTTTTTTCTAACTCGTTCCTTTCCTATTCTCTATTTGATTTAATAATGACGAAATCAATTTGGAAGTTCAAACATAAATTTAAGTTTAAGTTTAATTTACATTCAAGTTTAAATTCTCCGATAAATTATATCCATCATTTCCGGCAATTTAATATTATTTATGCTAATGAATTTAAGATAATTTAAGAATATTTAGATAATGAATTTAAGCTTAATTCATCTGTATTTATCATTGATGATTTGAAATATTTTATAGTCTAAGAAAAATGCATGTATATTCCATGAATAAATTATCACGCTAACGCTCTTAACTGATAAAAGTTAAAAAGGAAAGTATTTTTTTTTTTTGATAGATATTTAATAAATATTTATAATAGATTTTAGTAGATATTTAATTTACTTAATAGATAGTAATCTTTTTACAGTTTTATATTTTTTAAAAAATTGACATGCATGATGATTGTTAGATCAGTTATTGATTAACGTTGTAATTTTTGTACTTTAAGATTAGCTTTCTTCATTTTTTTTTCTTGTCATGAAAATATTTTGTTTACATTTTAAAAATTGTTTCTACATCTTTTCCTATTTTTGCTTTTCATTTGAAAAAAGCGAGCGATTTTCTCACTTTAAGTGAAATAATTTAAAATAGAGAAAGTTTTATTTTTAATATATTTATCTTTTTTTTTTTAATTTATAATTTTGTCTTATCTTTTCAAAAAATTTAAATTCATTTTAGATGGATGACTTTTTTCTTCTTTATTTAATTTAACTAAATTTTATTTAACTTTTTTAGAGTTTATTTACCAAATTTACCTCAATTATTTACCTATTGATTGTATTATTTTTTTTACTGTTTTTTCTATTATTTATTATTTTATTGAATTATTTACTAAATATAAATTATTTATCTAAAAAAAAATATTTACTTAAATGAGATAATTATTACTTAAATAAAAATATCTACTTATATTATTTTATTTCATTTTTTTAAAATTTCTTCATTTATTATTTATTATTCTATTTAATTATTTACTATATATAAATTATTTACCTAAAAAAAACTTACCCTAAATAATTTAATTATTATTTAAGTAAAAATTAGTCTCATTTGATTGATGAGCAGTATTTTATCCTTTCTGCTTTTAAATTACTTCTTTATTTAATATTTTGGATAAAAAAAGGGAAATTTAAATTCATAACATACATAAATATATTTCCTCGAGCAATATTTTGTAATTAAAAGGTAAATTTAAAAATAAAAAAGATTAATTGAATTTAAAAAAATAAATTTTTTTTTAAATTAAATTTTGCAGTCAGTTAAAAGTTAAATATGATGAAAATTTAAAAGAGTGTATTATCATTTTGATCTAGTGATTAAAATGATAAAACCAGTTTTCATCCACCGAAATTTATTCTTTCTCTCCCTCTCTCTCTCTCTCTCTTTCTCTCTTTCGCTCCCTCTCTCTTCTTATCTTTTGTTAATTTTTCGTTACGATACTCTTTGTTATCATTTTTAATACATAGATTTTAAAATGACAGTAATTTTTAATATAACTTGTTTAACTTCCTCATTTTTTTTTACTTTTGTTATTTTCACATTTTTTATTTCACAAAAAATTTTTAATCTCTTCTTGTTCTCATAGAGTTTGATGAAAATTAATTTAACAAAGTTTAAAAAGATAAAGAATGAAAGAGAAATGAATGGAAAAAAGAGAAATGATAAGATAAGATGTTTGATCAGTTGTTCTGATCATTGCTGATAACTTGATTTTATTTTATTACGATTTACTCATTCCTTCCCCTAAAGCAGTAACAAGAGATCATCAATCAATTTGTTATAGCATTTCCTCTCCTTTCAATTCCATGAAATCATATCTTTCTTCGCCTTTAATTGACCTTCTTTATTGAAATTTATCATTTTGCAATTTCTAAATTTAATCATTAATAAGGTAATTATTAATTAATTTGATTTATTGAAATTTAGTATTTGTTTGTTTTTTTTTGCTACATTAATTGATTAGCATTATCGATTAGTATTATTTGATTATATTGCTTAATTTTACAAATCAAGTTTCGAAAAGAAGCTTGATTATGATTAATCGATTTATTTAATTTAATTAAATTAATAGAAAATGCAATCGCATATGCAGGTTTTATGAAAAAAGGCTAGGAAATGCTAAAGTTATTGATTAACTTTTGGAAAGTATTAAAGTTATTGATTAGATTATGTTAAGATTTAATCCAATTTAAAGTGAATTGAAGGGAAAAAGAAAGTTAAAGAATGAAAAATTAAAAAAAAAATTGGTGGAGTTAAAATTAATGAATTTAATCATTTTATGATATCATACTTATGATATTATAACTATGATATTGTAAGATGATATTATGATATTATTATTACGATATTATAAGATAATATTGTAACTAATGAATTAAAGTAATTACTCTCTCTTGGAAATTCTGTTTTTTTAAAAAAAAAATCATTAATAATCATTTCTTTTCATTTTTGTAATTTTTTCTCATCGCTCAATTTTTCTTTAAAAAACCGGAAGAAAAGAAAATGAGAATCAAGGTTTTAAATTTAAATTACTGGAAAATGTAAGAAGTGTTTAAATTAAGCTGTTGATTTTTTTAATTTTGACTTATTGATTTAATAGTATTAATTGTAAAGTATTAATAAAGTATTAATAGTAAAGTATTAATACTTATTGATTTAATAGTATGATTATTGGTATGATTATTGTAATAGTATGATTATTGAAATGTAATAATTACGATTAGTATGATGTATTAATATAATACAATGATTACTATGATGCATTAATATAATATAATGATAAATACGATTATTATAATGATTATTATAGTGTTAATATAATACAATATAATGATTAAGATGATGTGTTAATACGATATAATGATTATTACTAGTGTTAATATAGTATAAAATAATGATTAATATAATGGTTAATATAATATAATATAGTGATTATTATTAGTGTTAATATAATAATATAACAATAATGTTGTATTAGTATAATATAATGATTGATGTGATATGTTAATATAATATAATGAACTCTGGGCTATTTACTTTGTACTTAACTTAGTTAAATGGTTATGGGACAGGGTGTAATTTGCACAAAGTACTTTCATTACTTCTGATACATGGGCTTTTTAACTTACATTGCTCGCTTAAAAAACATTCTGATAATATTTATTATCAGTGTTAATATAATGTATTAATATGATCTAATGATAAATGAGATAATATTAATATAATATAGTGATTATTATCATGATTACAACTAGTTAAATAAAACAACTATATCGATATCATTAACGAGAGGAGAATTAAGCTGGCTAATATGCTGAATTAATTCAAACAAAACAAAACAAAGAAAGGAAAAAGTTAGATGATAAAAAATGAAATGATTTCATTAGTGGGAAAAAAATTGAATGAAAATTCGAAATGAAATTCTAAATGTTAAATTCGAAATGTTAAAGAAATTAAAATGAATTAATTGATAAATGAATGAATGTTATTCAGAATGAAAACTATTTGATATTTGGAATGGAAGAAAAAGAAAAATGAAAGAATTCGACGAAAATGCTAATTGAAATGATATGAAACGATGAAAGTGATAATGGTAAGTGATAATAATTTAAGAAAAAGCAATAATTTTAAATTATGGGCAAAATAAGAATGAAAAATGTAACTTTTAAAATTAACAGTAATTGACGAAAGAATACGACACGTACGTGTACATGTAACTTTAAGTTAATCATTGAATGGAATAAAATTATGTAATTACACATATGAACTTAAGTTAATCACTGAATGGAATAATTTGCTAATTAAATAATGCGAAATGTTACGTATATATATATATATATACATGCAAATAAATGCACGTAAGCACACCTACACGTACGTGTACATATGAATTTAGGCTAATCATTGAATTAAATAATTTGTGGATTAATTAATGTGAAGTCATGCACATACATACACACACACACACACATACACGTACGTACGTACATATATGAATTTAAGCTAAGCGTTGAATGAAATTTGTTAAACAATTAATATAAAATGATCATACAATTACATACATACACGTAAGCACACATACACATGCAAAAAAACACGCACGTGTGGATATGTATACTTTATGTATAATGGAATTTTTTTTTGGAGACCATTAAGAATGACACGTACTTTTTCATTTAACTTTTAGAATGAAAAAAAAAAAAACTTTCCATAAATGAATTTAAGAGAATTGCCATCATACAGTAATAATTTAGAGTAATAATTTTAGAATTAGATGGAAATTGAAAAGCAGTATGGATTATATTTATTAGGTAAGAAAAAAAAGCGTACTTAAATGATTAATTATAGGTTTAAATGTAGAATTTGAAAAAAGATATGAAAAATGATAGGACCAAATTCTATTGCTGATAATATCCGATGTTTGATAATATTGATAATTTTTAATTTCACACAAAGGAAAATTAAGAATTTAGAATTATTATCTATCACTTCAATTTGATATGCTATGTTTGATGTTAATTAAATTTGAACTAGATTACTTAGATTATAATTTCACTTTATTGCATTTAATTGGGAAAAATAATAGCTGGAAATAACAATGATAATAATTGATAATAATAATTAACAATGATAATAATTGATAACAATAATTAACAATGATAATAATTGATAATATAGCAATCGATAATTGGGAAAAATGATAGCTGGAAATAACAATGATAATAATTGATAATAATAATTAACAATGATAATAATTGATAATAGTAGCAATTGATAATTATTATCTTCTCAAAATCAACCATAAATTGACATATCGAATAATCTAAAGTGATAGTAAACACATCATAAACTAGTTTTCATTAAAAAAAAAATTACCAGATTAGAATGTAATTATTATTACTCACTCAATACCCATTAATGATTTAATTAATTAGGAATTAATTATATTTAATTAAAAAAACACTCTTTCATACGGATTCTTCTTTTTTGCTATTTTTTATCTACCTTTCCTTTCTCTCTCTCTCTCTGCCTTTTCCTCTCTCTCTCTCTCTCTCTCTCTCTCTGTTCCTTTCCTGAAAATACACTTAAATTTTTAAAGTTTATTTTTAAAGTTAGATTATTTACGTTTCGAAAATTAAATATTATCACGTATGGTTTTGATTTTTATGCTTCTTTTTCCCTCGCACTTTTTCTCTCTCCCTCTCTCCCTCTCTCTCTCTCTTCATCTTCTCTCTTCCTTTCTTTATTTCTCTTTCTTAATGTCAAGAATTTTCGATGAATTAATTTTTTTTTTTGTAAAATAAACCACTGAATTTACATATAATGCTTTATTTAATTACTATAGTATTACCTTAAATTTGTACATTAAACATCTTATCATCTTATCAGTTTAGAATTAAAAATTTTCCCTTTTTCTCTCTCTTTCTCTGCTTTTCCACTTATTCATGCAAAAAGTTTTTGATAAATTATCTTTTTTTAAATTAAATAAACCATTTGATTTGCATATAATTTAATAATTAATTACTGTATTATAAACACTGTAAGCATTTTCAGCTTAGAATTTGAAATTAACATTTGAATTATCTTACATTTGAAGGTCAAATTCATTATCAGTACAAAAAACCTTGACTTATCACTAAAACCAAATATTTATGATTACCTTACATTTGAAGGTCAAATTCACTATCAGTAAGCAAAACCTTGACCTATCATTAAAACCAAATTTATGATAAATAAAAATTTATCATAAAAATCTATACATTGAAATCTATACATTGATAGATGATTATCATAAGAATTTCTGATATTATCATTTAGTATCATGATAATAACTTATGATATGATGATAATATTATCAATATTATCATGAATTTTTGTTTGAAATATTTCAGCTAATTTTCCTCCTAATTGTTGGTTGTTTTGGTATAAAAGTGAAATATTTGGATGGTGATGTTCGATTACAACCATTATCACCAACAATTAAACAAATAAAACAGTTCAATTCCGAACGATTGAATGCATTGAAGTAATTTGTTTAGTTTTTTTTTCGTTTTTAAAATTTCATCTTTGATAGCATCAATTGATAACAATTAATTGAATTAATTGATAATTGATAATATTAAATAGAATAAATGAATGTTTGCTTATAAATTGCTAGAAATTTTCATGTTTTTCTTGCTTTCTTCTTTTTTTTTACCTTTAAATTCAGTCATTCAAAAAATTAAATCAAAACTTAAAATTTAATCAAATAAGTGAGAAGCAAAGTAAAGGTAAAAATAATGAATCTAAATTGAACATATCCGTTGATATTGATTATCTAATCCTTAGATTATCCTAAATCGTTAATTGAATTAAATGAATATGATTATGATTAATACGATTTCATACATGAGAAAATAAATTAATTTAATAATTATTGATTCAAGAGAATGAATAAATTTTATTTCTTAGTTTTTCACTTGAATGAAATTAAAAGAATTAAAAGAAAGAAATGATATGCGTCCTTTTTGTGTGATAATGATAACATTCACTGATAATGATAACAATTTAAATTTTTTCAGTGATAGCTATGATTCACCGGGATTGGAATTTCGAATTAATTCGAAGGGTTTTCGATATGTTAGTCTTCTAGCTAGTCCAATTATTAATAATGAAATTAGACGATTTCGATTACAACCATTAAAACAGTGCTTTCAAAAGGTAACAAATTTAATTACTTGTAAAAATGGAAATTTTTTTTTTCATTAAAAGGATCAAAAAACTTTGTAAAGTATTAGTTTTATTGAAATTTGTAAAAACTCTTCTACTTTGTAAGTTATTGGTTCTATTTTCTAAATGTTCTAATAGTTGTATCACAATTTCTAACTCTTTATTTTACAGTATTTGAAAGTAATTAATTTAAGTTTAATAATTCTATCATGATCTTGAATTTACTTATTTACAACGTTCAAAATAAAAGAAAACAATTAATTTTAGTTTAATAGTTGTATCACAATTTCCAATTGTTTTTTATTTCACAATAATTTCAGTTTAATGGTTGTATTGGAATTTCGAATTTGTTTATTTTACAGTATTTTTAAAAAAGCAATTAATTTAAACAATTAGATTTAAAAAATAAAAAATAATTAAATAATTTAAGTTTAATAATTGTATCATGATTTTGAATTTGCTTATTTACAACATTGAAAATAAACGAAAACAATTAATTTTAGTTTAATCGTTCTAATTGTTTATTCTACAGTAATTTCAGCTTAATGGTTTTAATTGTTATTCTACAGTAATTTCAGCTCGAAGGTTCTAATTGTTTATTCTACAGTAATTTCAGCTTAATGGTTCTAATTGTTTATTCTACAGTAATTTCAGCTTAATGGTTGTATCACAATTTCGAATTTGTTTATTTCACGATATCGATGCCCGCAATTGGTATCTCTTCAACCATCACCACCTAATCGTCTCATTCTCATCATTCGAAATCTCGATCTTGAGTAAGTATTGTGAAGGTAATCTGTGTTATTTCAGATCATTTACATGATTTTCTCTTTAAGACGCTACGAAATTTCAATACTTTCTCTACTATTTTACTTTATACTCCAATGTTTTCGTTTTGTTTTTAAAAATAAAAAGTTCACTTTCGAAATTTACAGTTTAAAAAAAAACCTCAATAATTATTGATTTACTGGGAAACAAAAAAAATCATGATTGAATTATTATTGTTTATTGAAAATATGAATTAGTGTTTTCAATGATATACGTTTCTGTGGTGAAAAAAAGATGGCAATAAAATTAATTAATTAATTTAGATAAAAAACAAAAAACAAATTTTTCTTAGGATAAGAGCGAAAATTAATGGTGAAATTGAAGTACTGTTACCTATTAGGTTCAACAATATCGTATTTACACGTATCCATCAGGTAAAATAATTAATTATACTTGCATTAGCTGTGAAATCTGATTATATTGTTATTGTTATTAATCATTATTAT